>KZ451919.1:1679553-1845711 GCA_002786265.1 Apostasia shenzhenica
CATATGCTTGGTAGTTCCCTGTTTTCCTTTTAGAATATATCTTTCTTTGAACCGAACTGAGAAACTCATATTGGTTGAAGGTTTTAATATATTAAATAATTTGGATGAGTTATCATGTGCTGAAAATCTCAAGATAAATATGTATGCAGTTAAACATCTTGAAGTTCGAGAGTTTATTATCTTAATTGCATAAGTTTGCCTGAATTTGTTTGGATAGCATTTTAATCATCTCAATTATTTCATGTCGCTTATATGAATTTGCAAATAATTATATTTAATATAATTTGAAAAACTTAGTTTTAATCTCCTCTTTATTTGCATTTAATCATTTAAATATATACATATAAATCTAGGCGCTAGCTTAATATTGGTAGCGTTAGGTTCGCTTTAAATCGATCCCCGCGCTGCATCAGCTTCCCTCGCCTCCGCAACTTCACCCCTGAGCCTATTTCTTTCCTTTCTCAAGGCCTCCTTTTCATCACTAAGCTCTCTTATTATTTTTTGGAGGTCCTCGACATGAGCATAATGGGCTTGACCAACATCCGAGAGGGCGCGGTGAAATTCCCCTCTTGCAACCTCGTTCTTACCAGCCCATTCTGAGTTACTAAGAGCTAAGGAAGCCAACTTATCTTCCAGACTATATAACTTCCTTAGCTCCTCTATATGGTCACCTTGAGAGCGCTTTGTAACCTGCAACAAAGCACCATCTAGCTCCGCTATTTTCCGAAGATGGCGAACCTCCCCTTCCTTCTTACCCTTTAAAGATTTTACCACCTCCAAAACCTGGGAGGTGTTCTTCAGGATCCTCTCTTCTTCCCTCATTTCAGTCAATCTATCCCCCAGGTTACCTCCTGACCGTTCAATGCCAAGGGCAACTTCAGGAGCAACCCGCGGAACCTCCTCATTCTCCTTAGTCACCTCTTCCATCTTGCTACCTTCCTCCTTGTCCTTCCCTTCATTCCGGAGACCCGCCGGGAGAAGACGAGGGAAGAGGGGCTTTCTTATCTTTACAGGAGGAAAAATTGGCTCACCAAGGCGAACAAGACCGCAAATCACTAGGGGCATCTTTTTCACACTCCCTTCAGGGGGAGCTCCGAACTTAGGAAGCAGCCGCTCATTGTCTTTATCTTTGAGCAGAATCCTCCCAGGCTCAAGTCTCTCCCCCGCAAGCGTCTCGCCACCACGATCAACTCCTTCTACTCTCCGGTTTTCAGAAATGTCTTGATCAGAGAATCTGACAGGTTCACCACCTCCGCCACCTTCTCCTCTTCAGCAGCACCCTGTGCGAACTCCAAAGTCTGCGTCAGAACCTTGGCAACCTTGGCTGCCGGCCTTTCTTCCGGCAGGACCACAGCCGAAGCTCCCGCTTCCTCCTTCTGGAGCACTTCGACGGTCTTCTCAACCGCCGGTTTCGGCGACCTTTCAGACGGCTCCAAGACCCTCTTCTTCTCTGGAGGAGGCGCGTCTACCGGAGGACTGACAGACCTCTTCTTCTTCAGAGGAAAACCCTTCAGAGTCGTCCACCTCTTCCTCTCCGCCATCTGCTTTTATTTTCGCAGGTCTCAGACCTCGGTCAAACTTTGACCACGCGGGTTCGATCAAACATCGTCCACGACGATCCAGAATCACCTCTAGCAAACTTCGATGACGATGTTCCTCAGCTGCACCTGTCGCAGTCGGCGTGGCCCGACCGCGCCGTTTTCAGTACATAACGCTTCTTCCAGACACGTAAATCAAAGACTCGCGTGCTCCAATCCTCACAGATCCCTAGAAACAGTACTAAAAATCAAAAAGCCTAGCTCTCCTTTTGCTGCTACTGGTTCCCCCAAAAGCCGATAGCGGCATAGGCTCAACGTTTGTTTATTCCTTTCCCTTTCGAAAAAACAGGATGAAGTTGCGCCATCCATTGCCTATAAAAACCCATGAACAGGCTTCAAGGAAAAGAGGGACCTTTTTTCCGGAGAGCTGAATTATTCTTCTATCACCTTTGTAAACGAGAGCTTGAGATAGGAGAAAGTTCTCTCTCTCTCTTTTCTCTCTTTCTTCTGTTAGCTCATTGTACTGGTTCTTTCAACCACTCTTTTCCTTTCTTTAGTGAAATCAATCACCCGGCCGCTCAGTGGACGTAGGAGATTTCTTCCCTGAACCACCTTAAACTCACTGCGTGCCGCCGTCTCTCGGGACTCTCTCTCTCTGTGTTTTTTGAGATCAAACAATTTACTAAAATATTCTTCAATTACTGGAAAATGAAAAAGATTTGATGAGCTTAGCATAGTACGTGAAGGTCCAGCTGAAGACTCCTGCATTGTGTAAAGCCTTTACCATCCTTCTTTGGTTTCTAAATTATTACATCCTCAAGTGGAAAGTCAGGGATAGCAAGCTTCTTAATGTTGTAACGGAGGAAAGGAGACATACATAAATCAGAAAAGAATGTAATCTTATATTTCTTCTTCAGAAGATAAGCTATGATGTGGCCATAAGGAAGATTATGTTTTTTGCGGTAGTTCTTTCCCTTAATTTTGTCATAGATTCCACAGTCCTGAACACTGCTTTTGCAGAGTTGAAGTTCTTTTGAGTTTAGATAATAGTCCCATTGTTGTAATAAATCACATCTTGCCAAAAATTTGGGAGGAGCTGCAACTGTTTGTTCATTTCCCGCCTAATAGTCGTATAAGTAATTTCGAGCGATAAAAAGAAGGCGAGGGATTAGGGTAATTTTATATGCCAGGGCCCGCTTAAAACTAACAGCACATCATGCTTACTATCATTCTCCACTTCGACGCCATTTACCCCTGTTAGGTTAGGGTGAAAAGCAGGACACACCTGGCCATGCATTCGTCTGCAAGTGGGTAGTAAACGAAGGCCCATTTTTGCCCACCGGACCAAACAACTTTTCAAAATGAAGGCACATTTTCCGAACCGAATAATTTTTCCATTAAAACAGACAAGAATTAATGGATGCTCATGATGCAAAAAATGAGGAGGATCGTATACTCAAATAGTTCACTTTTCTCTTAAAAAAAAAACAAAAAGTAGAGAGACCACACTAATTACCCACATCCCCTATGTGCAGTCAGCCATACGCGTGGTCCCTCGCGCAGGTGGCCATTTCCCTTGCACTCACGGCGGTCGTGAGTAGGGGTGTGCATTCGGTTTAAGTGGTTGGTTTGGTGACCAAACCAAAAAAAAAAAGATTGAATTCGGTTTTAAATTTAATGAAGCCAAACCAACCAAATTATATTATAAACCAAACCAAACCAACCAAATAAATATCGGTTCGATTTGGTTTGGTTAAAACCATATTTTTGGTCTGCAACTCTTTGACCTGCAGCGCAAGCCGCGCAAATCGTGCAACCCTAAATAATCTGAAACTTCTCGGTCGGTCGAATCAGCCTTCTTTCTCGCGAACCCGTCTATAAGGGAACTCAAATCGACAAATTGCCAACTGAACTGACATAATATAAATAAGTGGGTTATTCGGTTAATTCGGTCGGTTTGATTTCCAAACATGTGAAACCGAACCCAAACCATTTAACCGAAATATTCAAAATATCAAACCATCACCAAACCGCTAGATTCTAAACCAAACCAAACCGTTAAATTTAAACGGTTCGGTTCGATTTTTCGGTTTAAACCATAGTTTGCACACCCCTAGTCATGAGCATAGTGTGGCGGTTTGTACGCGTAGGGTTGCTGAGATGAGAGATGAAAAGAGAATTTTTTATTATTTCATAAAAATAATTGTAAATATCAAATTAAAAAGATATTAATCCCACAGATCTAATTGAAGACACTATTAAAATAAATATAAATATTCAATTAAGTAAACTACCCGACTGAAATATTTACACATCCTAAAAATTAAATTTTTCGGAGCATTTAATTTACTACAGTTCGGAAACTGCAGCAAAAGATTTAAAATTTTTGAAATTATAAATTCATTTGATATTATCCCAAACTTTAGGACCTTGATGATATTTACCCAAAATAAAAATAAAAATGTTATTTTCTCCAACTGAAATGAAAATAAGTCATTATTAATCATTTGATATCTTTCAGCAGCAGTGTTAGCCCAAACGGTTGCCTGTTTTATTGAAAGTAGAAATTAATAAGATATATTATAACAACAACGACTCAACCTTAATCTCATTAAATGAAATCGACTGCATGAATCTTTTATTTTTATTATGCTCTATCAATTATCAAATTTTTATCTAAATCTAAGTAACTAAGACCACTCATTATAATTTCTTATCATGTCTTCTTTGATCTCCCTCTTCCTCTTTGAACATAAGAAACATCTAAAAATTTAATTTTTCTAACTGAAACTTCGATCGATCTATAATTTATATGTCCAAACTATCTAAGCCGACTTTCTCTAATTTATCCTTAATTGGTGCAACACAAATTTTGGTGGGGAGACCACGATCGACCGTCGATTCATTCCTGGCAGAGTTTATCATCGACGGCCAAGATCTAGCCATATTGCTTCGACCTGGATTGATTGACTATTAGGACGGATCTGGAAAGATGGATGCTGCGGATCGCTGACTCGATGGATTAGAAATCTCCTATTCATTCTGATTGATGGGAGATTCCATTTTAGGATAATTTTATTTCTTGCATTTATTTGTATTAGTTGTTTCTATTTCAGTGATCATTATTTTAGGCATGTTATCTAATATTTCCTCATTTGTGTGAGGAATTTATTACATTACGTATTTTTCTTTATTGAGTTAGTCTGTATGGAGGCCTATATAAACGCCTCTATGTTACTCTTATTTTTCTTAATATTGAATAAATTTGAGTTGTGTTTTTCCCTTGGGGACTATTTGATTTTGGAATGAATCAATATCCTGGATAGGGAAGGGCTTAGGCCTTGGGTGAGAATTCCTAAACTCCACCCGCCCCAGCTCTTCACTCCGGACTCGATTCCATTCAACTTGCACCCTCAGCATTCGCCTCGACTCATTCTCATTCACTATGCCTGCTTATTTGAGTTCTTAGATCTAGCTCGCCGGTTCGATGTGATCAGATCGTCAGGTTTCCACATCACCGACGACGCGCCTGCATCGACGCCTGCGCCGACTACGGCAACGCGAGTACACGGCTCCGCTCGACGTAGCCGATCGTGCTCAGCCAGCTGCCCCACGCGCAATCCTGCGCTCACTGACCGCTGACCGGTGCGCGCCAACCCAAGCCGCGCCTGCAACGCCCGCCTACGAGACCCGCGCCAGCCGGCGTGCCCGAGCGCCCGCCTCGCTCGCGAACGCGCTCCCGTCGCGCCCGCGCGCCGCTTCGCTCGCCCGCCTCGCCCGCCCGCCTCGCCTGCCTCGCCCGCCTCGCTAACACCCAAGCGTGGATTGCCCTAATATTTGGAGAAATTACATCGTGGTCCCTGAATTTTCTGGGTCAGGTACGAATTTCAACAAAACCTTTAATCTGGTAAAATCGAATAATCTGGATTTTTCTACTCGCTTGTGATTTGCTCGAACTTGTTCCGCCTGTGCGACCTTTCATTATTGAGTGATTTTCAATTACTGTTGGTTAAATATTGTGAGAACCTTAATCTTGTTCTCCGTTTCTGACGTGTTGAAAACCGAATTGCACCCTAATATGAATTGGTAATTTTTAAATTACATTTGATCTAATTTATTTAAAATTTTGAAAGAAATCAGTTTTGCGAGTTTACTTAATTTCTTTGTCTTACAAAATTGTCCTGTGAAATTCCAGCATTAGTTTGTAAAATTCTGCTTTGTAATATTGTTGATTTCTAAACTGCATTATCATTCATCTGTCCCGCATCAAATTTGGTATCAGAGCATTAGGTTAGATTAGGGCATATTTGCATCTGCATAAATTAGATCATATTTATTTTATTGCATGCGCACTCGTTCTGGTTTCGAATATTTCATTTCTGACCCTAAACCAAGTAGTAGTACGAATCCCGAACTTCGAAGAGCATTAAATGAAATTATCACTAGATTAAATCGTATGGACAGAGGCTAAACCGACTTGATGGCCAAATTAATCAAGATAGTAAAATTGAACCTAAGCAAATTTATGGACCTAGAAGAACAGAGCATAACCCTTTGGGTGTCAAGCCTTCTGCGACTTCTGCTTATGTTAGCCGCCCACCTCTTTCTAAAGAGGAAAGGGACAAGGTTGTAGTTGTTAAGTCCTCGCGTGAAAATATCGGACGTCCACTACGATGTTTTCGGTGCCAAGGTTTTGATCACATCGTTGCTGAGTGCGCCACCGAAGCCTTGATGATAGAGCAGGTCCCCGAGGATACCCTCCTATCTACTGAGGATATCGAACCGACTTATATAGCTGACCCCGCATATGCAGAAGAATGCGAAAAGTATGAGGATGAGATGCACGAGGAAGACACTTATAGGATAAAAGTTGAAAGTCAAGTTGAGAAAATAGTTATAGAGCTGAGTCATAAAGTAGAGCAGATCATAGATTCGATAGAAGTCACTAAATTATTTTATTGTGTTGGTAACACTATCGATCATATTGAGATGATTATAGGTCACGATCGTTCTGAGGTTAATAGGTTTGATTCAGTTAATCATATCTATGCATATTCTCTATTTAGTAAAAACTCGACACCTATAGACCTATATAGGCAAATGGCACATGAGACTGAGTGGTTGGCTACGCGAACGTCTAACTGGTGTGCTGTACAGTTTGCCAGATATTTCTGGAGGACTTTATGGCACATATTAGGAACCGTGTCTCTTGTGATTTTAGCCTATTCTCCACATGCTTATAATCAAAATTAATCATCCAATAGGCACTAGTAAGGTCGTAAATCGAGTCTGCATATATTTAATATCATAGGCATAAATCCATTTGAAATTGTGCATGGCTATAAGCCTAGGGTTCCTATAGATTTCATTCCATTACCTATGCATGCTAGGATGTCTAAGTCTGCTGAGTCATTTGCACAGCATATTAGGGAATTGCATAAAGAGATCAGTAAAAAAATAAGTGCCAGTAACGACACTTATAAGAAATTAGCAGATTATCACAAAATAATGCTAAATATCATAAGATAATTTTGTGATGACTGAGAAATTAATTAAGCCCACAAAACCGATTACTTTTAAAATTTCAAATAAATTAGATCGAAGGTAATTGAAAAATTACCAATTCAGATTAAGGAGCAATCCGATTTTCAATAAATCAGAAACAGGGAACAGGATTGAGGGTCTGACAATATTTAACCAACAGTAATTTAAATTCGCTCAGTAATGAAAGGTCGTACAGGTGGAACAAATTCGAGCAAATCACAAGCAAGCATAAAAATCCAGATTGTCTAATTTTACCAGGTTAGAGGCTTTGTCGAAATTCGTACCTGAGTCGGAGAATCTAGGGATCAAAAAGTAATTATCCAAAATAGGGCATAGGGCGCTCGGGTGCGAGCCAAACAGGCAACGCGGGCGAGGCGGACGCGCGGGACCGAGCGACTGCGCGCACGACAGGCGCGGGCGAGGCGGGCGCGCGGGGCACGAGCCAGGCGGGCGTGAGGGCGCCGACGAGCGCATGCAGCCGGCGGGCTGCGCCGACGGGCGCGCGAGCGGGCGGCGTAGGCGAGAACGCGAGCGGGGCGACTGCGGCTTAGGGTGCGCTGGCAACGAACGCGGCCAGACGCAGACTCGCGCAAGCGCGCCGGCTGAGCAGAACCGCGCGGACGGAGTTGGGCACGCGCGGCCGGATCTAGGACGCGTGCAAGCAGGGCGCGTGAGTGGAGAACAAGGAAGTCTGATGAAACGGGGGCGTCGAGCAGGACCGTCGTGCGTGCGCCACGTAATTTGCACGATCCTGTGGCGTCGGGGCACGCGTCCACGTCTGATCGAAATCAGCCAACTGAATGCAGAGAGAATCGGGGTGAATGCTGGAGGTGTAGGAGGAATGGAATCGAGTCCAGAGTGAAGAGTTGGGGAGGGTAGAGTTTAGGGATTCTCACCCAAGGCCCAAGCCCTTCCCTATCCAGGATATCGATTCATTCCAGAATCAAATAATCCCAAGGGAACAGTTTAGAGATCAGTAATATTACAAAGCAAAATTTTACAAACTAATGCTGGAATTTCATAGGACAATTTTGTAAGGACAAAGAAATTAATTAAACCCGCAAAATTGATTTCTTTCAAAATTTTAAATAAATTAGATCGAAGGTAATTGAAAAATTACCTATTCAGATTAGGGCGCAATCCGGTTTTCAACACGTCAGAAACGGGGAACAGGATTAAGGTTCTCACAATATTTAACCAACAGTAATTGCAAATCATTCAATAATGAAAGGTCGTACAGACGGAACAAATTCGAGCAAATCACAAGTAGAAAAATCTAGATTATTCGATTCTACCAGATTAAAGGTTTTGTTGAAATTTGTACATGACCCAGAAAATTCAGGGACCACGATGTAATTTCTCCAAATATTAGGGCAGTCCACGCTCGGGCGCGAGCGAGGCGGGCGAGGCGAGAGCGAGCAAAGAGGGCGCGCGGGCGCGATGGGAGCGCGTTCGAGGGCGAGGCGGGCGCACGGGCACGCCGGCTGGCAGAGGCGTTTGGGCGCGCCGGCTGGCGGAGGCGCTCGGACGCTCAGGCGCGCGTTCGCGGGCAAGGCGGGCGCTCGGGCGCGCCGGCTGGCGGAGGCGCTCGGGTGCGCCGGCTGGAGCAGGCGGGCTGGCGCGCCGGCTGGCGCGGGTGTCACAGGCGCGCCGGCTGGCGCGGGTGTCACAGGCGCGCGTTGCTGGCGCGGCTTGGGTTGGCGAGCACCGATCAGCGGTCAGTGAGCGCGGGACTGCGCGTAGGGCAGCAGGCTGAGCACGATCGGCTGCATCGAGCGGAGCCGTGTACTCGCGTTGCCGTAGTCGGCGCAGGCGCATCGTCAGTGATGTGGAAACCTGACGAAGTGATCACATCGAACCGGCGAGCTAGATCTAAGAACTGAAACAAGCAGGAAGAGTGAATGAGAATGAGTCGAGGCGAATGCTGAGGGTGCAAGTTGAATGGAATCGAGTCCGGAGTGAAGAGCTGAGGCGGGTGAAGTTTAGGAATTCTCACCCAAGGCCCAAGCCCTTCTCTATCCCTGATATCAATTTATTCCAGAATCAAATAATCCCCAAGAGAAAAACACAACTCAAATTTATTCAACATTAAGAAAAATAAGAGTAACAGAGAGGCGTTTATATAGGCCTCCATACAGACTGACTCAATAAAGAAAAATACGTAATATAATAAATTTCTCACACAAATGAGAAAATACTAGATAACATGCCTAAAATAATGATCACTGAAATAGAAACAACTAATACAAATAAATGCAAGAAATAAAATCATCCTAAAATGAAATCTCCCATCAATCAAAATGAATAGGAGATTTTCAATCTATCGAGTCAGCGATTCGCAGCATCCATCTTTCCAGATCCGTCCTAATAGTCAATCAATCCAGATCGAAGCAGTATGGCTAGATCTCGGTCGTCGACGATAAACTCTGCCAGGAATGAATCAACGGTTGATCGTGGTCTCCCCACCAACTCTCCCCGGGTGGGAAAGACTCGACTTTATCGAGTAGGGGTCCTCTCTGCTGTGATATCCCTCTAGCAAATCTGGATCAAGTCTCTGCAGCTCGTCTCTAGTAATCCATGAATCCTCAGACGGAGGTAAACCCTTCCAACGAACCAAATAACGCTGGTATCCTCGATTTCTTGTGGAAATTATCTGCTCATCAAGGATTTGCTCTATTTGTTCCTGTTTGTAAGTGGATTTGGCTGGTGGACACTCAAGTAAGGGTTCACTCTCAATGGGTAATGAAGGCTCAAACAGATCACTGGGTATTACTGTTAGCTCCTTGTATGTCACCAAGTCTGAGATATTGAAGGTTGAACTGATACCATACTCTGGTGGTAAATCAACAACATACGCGTTCGAACCAATTTTCTTTAAGATTCTAAAAGGACCAGCTTCGCAAGCTTGTAATTTCTTAACAGTTCCAGATGAGAACCGCTCGGGTCGAACCCGAATCATCACGTAATCTCGTTCTGAAAATTCCTGCATTCTTTTGTGACAATCTGCTTTGTAATATTGTTGAACTCTAAACTGCATTATCATTCATCTGTCCTACATCAAACTTTCTTTCGGATATATTTATTTCTCATTTTATTCTTTCATGTATATCCATACATCCACCCTAGCATCCTCATTTCTGCAACATTATAGCCGAGACAAGTTGAGTAGATTTAAGATGACTTGAGTCAAGTAAAGTCGCGTGAGTTGAGACAAGTGAGTCAAGTAGGACTTCAGTTGAGTTCAATCAGGTGAGTCAAGTTCCTTGCAGGTCTTTCATAAAAGGCAATAAAAGTTAAGAGCAATTAAAAAAATATTAACAAAGAACATAGTCCTTTTCTGAATGATTAAAACGCCCAAGTCATAATTGGCAAATTCCTGCAAGATGCATGCAGAAAATAGAGATAAGAAAAATACTTATAGTGCGGAAGAAAAGTGACTTGTGACACCAATTTTGGAGCAAATATAAAATTTTCCTTAGGGGAGGTATTGGGAAGGAATTAGAATGTAAGAATATCGATTAGCATTAGCTCTTCCTAAGAAAAAGGTGATCCAGTTGCACCTTCCAATAATAGATTATAATTAAACATGTGTAAGTATATAAGTATATAAATATATATTGTATATTATATTATATATATTATATATATTATGAAAGAAAATAAAAAGGAATAGGTGAAAGATTAGACAGAGTAAAAAACAAAATGCAATATGTTAGGTTAGTAGAGATTAGAATAAGTTACATAATAAGAAGAAAGATAAACAATTAAGGATTAGCAAGGCAAATAGAAATTAATAGATGATAAAATGAACAAGTAAAAATTAATGAAACTAATGAAAGAGTTGTTAAACAAAATTTAATATTAAAAATCAATGTTATTTCAAATTCAACACAAATTTTAATATTTTATTTTGCATCTTAAACACCCTCAATATCATTAAACTTATAAACTAATATATTTTGTCTGAAGGAATAGTCTTAACTCTGTTTGGCGCAAGTACCAAAATCAGAACCAAAATAGTACTAGTTTAAAAAACAACAATAATAATAAATAAAATTTTTAATCATTCTACACATATTCTAATATAAAAAAAACATTGTTTTACTTCATACTCAATAATTTTCAATAAAAATATCAATTTTATTTCACATCCTAGACCAAAATATTCGATTCAAGACTAATGGGTCAATAGAAAGAGTCGAAAAAGAATAATGGGAAAGATAACAACGACGACAACCAAGCCTTAATCCCACTAGGTGAGGTCGGCTACATGAATCTTTTATTTCCATTAGACTATCAATTAATAAATTCTTATCTAAATCTAAGTGAGTAAGATCACTCCATATAGTTTCTTGTCATACCTTCTTATGTCTCTGTCTTCCTTTTTGTATATAAAGAAAATCCAATAACTCAATTTTTCTTACTAGAGCTTCAATCAGCCTACAATTTACTTGTCCAAACTATCTAGGTTGATTTTTTTAAGTTTATCCTAAATTGGTGTAATCGCATATATACTCACTTCTCATTCTATTCTTTTGTGTATACCTATACATTCACCTTAACATTATCATTTGTGCAACACTTATTTTATTTATATGTTTCCTTCTTGTAGGCAAACATTCAGCACCATATATCACTGATCTTACTGCAGTTTTATAAAATTTATTCTTAGGTTTGAATGAAATTTTTATATCGCACAATACACCAAAAGAATTTCTTCATTCTACCCATCCAATTTGGATCCTGCTAATAACGTTATTATCTATTTCACCATCATTTTATATGATTGATCTACAGTATCTAAAACACTTACTCTTCTTGACAATTTTATCACTAATTATTACATCACTAATATACGTGTTTGACTAAATGTCAAACCATATATTCAATTTTTAATCAACTGAGACGAAAACCTAAAGATTCTAAAGTATTCATCCAAAGCTCAATTTTTGTTTTAGTTCTCTTTAATTTTATCAACAAGAATAATATCACCAGCAAAAAACATACACCAAGACATCTCATCTTGAATATGTCATGTCAGAATTTTTATAACTAAAGCAAAAAAATATAGACTTAAACTGAACCTTGATATAATCCAACTGTGATAAAAAATCCTTAGTCAAACATCCTTGTATCCGAAAACAAGTATCAACTCCTTTATATATATCTTTAATAATTTGAATAAAAGCAATGCAAATCTTTTTTTTTCTTCTAAAACTCTCCAAAATACTTTCTTTGAGATTTTATTATAGATTTTTTTCAAATCAATAAAAATCAAATGTAACTTTTCCTTTCCCTCCTTAAACTTCTCAATAAATGAATAACTTCCCTGGTAGATGTACTTGACATAAAACCAAACTGATTCTCTGATACCTTAGTATCACGACATAATCTATGTTTGATCACCCTTTCTCAGAGTTTTAAAGTATGACTTATTAATATAATTTTTCTATGATTGACATAATTCTGCATATCTTTATTCTTATAAATAAGTATTAATATACTCTTTCTCCATTCATTTGGCATCTATTTAGTATTCAAAATCATATTAAGTAATCTAGTGAGCCAAGAAACTCCTTCATCTCCCAAGCACTTACAAACATCTATTGGGATGTCATTCGGTCCAACAGCTTTTTTATATTTCATCTTCTTTAAAGTTTTCTAAATTTCAACTTCATTGATACATCAAATATAAGAGTAATTTTTACTTCTTTTAGGATGTTGAGTTCCTTTTCCTCCTTAAACTTCTATATTAAACTTCTCAATAAATGAATAGCTTCCATGGTAGATATACTTGACATAAAACCAAACTAATCCTCTGATACCCTAGTATCACGACATAATCTATGTTTGATCACCTTTTCTCAGAGTTTTAAAATATGACTCATTAATTTAATTTTTCTATGATTGGCATAATTCTGCACATCATCTTTATTCTCATAAATAGGTATCAATATACTCTTTCTTCATTCATTTGACATCCATTTAGTAATCAAAATCATATTTAAGTAATCTAGTGAGCCAAAAAATCCCTTCATTTCCCAAGCACTTACAAACATCTATTGGGACGTCATCCGGTCTAACTGCTTTTTTATATTTCATCTTCTGTAAAGTTTTTTAATTTCAGCTTCATTGATATGTCAAATATAAGAGTAATTTTTACTTCTTTTAAAAAGCTGAGTTCCAAGTCCCAGATAAGAAATGTGAAAGATTGCATTAAGCAATCAACAGCCAGTGTAAAATTAGTCAAATCAATCATGACATGAATCCTCAATGATGGAAAAGAAAAAGGAAAAAAATGTAGTAAAGAGACATGAAGAATTCAACTTTTAGGAGAAAAACTATTCTCTGGAAATATAATCTTCTAGAACTAGTGTGATATTTCTTGAAAGCAATATAGCTTCTGTTGATTTACTCCAGCAAATGATAATAGCCTGTAAGTGATTATCACTCGCTGGAATTGCCTCAGAAGTAAAAAGATTTGGTGACAGTGAAATTGAGCTTTATAGAAAATTCTCAATTATGAAAACAATACTTTATGAAACTCAACATATTTATATCATATTTGTATAGGATGTGAATAAACCACAACAAGCTATCAATACATATTTGATATGTCACTATTAAAATGATACCTTTTCGAATGGTCCCGACTTATAATACAGCTTGATACAACTAGCTGTAGAAAACAAAATAAAAGCTAGTTAATCTTGGCTAACATTTGTGCAATAGCTCGAGTTAGTGAATATGAAAGAGTGGTGTTAGTACGAATATAATAACAATTGAAATCTCGAAGAAGAGCGACAACGAAACATTTCTCATACATCTTCATCGCAACCCTAGCACTCACAGCTAGCCTTTGGATGTGACATGAGGAGACCGTCTCTGCATCGTTTCTAACATCTTTATCTGGTTGCTGCGAGGATTTGAACCAAATGCCCTTCACTTATAAAAATGTGAGCACTCTATCACATGAGTTACACCTCAATATTATATTTATATCTACTATACTTATTGTCGTATACTAATGTATCATTTCCTACTTTTCTAAAATTGTCGTATCGCCGTATTTGTAATTTCATATAATAAAGTATTCATATCATCATATTATACTTATGCTCTATAGATTCCCACATCTAGATAATGAAGTGAGTCCCATAGAATGCTTTTTACAGATGGAATTGAAAGGATAAAAAGAAACATGAACAGCATGCTAACCGTAAGAGATGTACTTGAATCGTGGAGAAAGTAGGCAAACTGATATAGCATTTCGGAGCAAACTGATATAGCATTTCGGGGAAGAACGACGTACCATGATACTTCCTGTTTCAGAGATGTGAATGCTGCTTCGGTCTTTAGGTGAAGTGTTATAAATTCTCAAATTAAGATACACCATTTGAGAATGTGTTGGAATGCAGGATTACATCTACAAATGCATCCAGGGCCTGCAGTGGAAAGAAATTCAACGGGAGAAGATCATAAATGCCAGAAATATTATAATGAAAAGATGCCAAAAGATCAAACATGTAGGCTGGAGATTATATTCCTGCTACAATCCCAACTTCAATTCCACTCAACCAAACCATCAATCCCCACAACCAGTCAACCCTACAGGAATAGAAGATCAAAGAACAGCCCAATGAGCTAAATTAGGTGGGAAATTTGTTATGATTTTACCGTTTCCCCACTAACATGTACATGGTCTCTGATTTTCAAAGGAATGGTGAGGATCTTATCTCAATCAAGAAATGAGAGAAACCCTTTCTTCTTTGAATTGTTCTTAGATATCTTCCCATAAGTCGCTTTAATGGACTCTATTACATAACAAATATGGGGATCATCCTTTGGTATTTCCTTCATAATCTTTGATGCAGCTTCATGATCGCCTCCAGCTGAAAGAGCTTGATACATCCTATGGAGTAATTTAAATGATGACGTTAGTATTTGAATGAACCAAGGAAAAGCGGGGAATATTCTACAAAAAGCACAATGCACTTCCTGGGGATCTAAGGAAAAAATAAATTGAAAAAAAAATATAAAAGACAAGTTGCTTTAAATATGACAATATTATAGAATATTTAACAAATTTCTTCATGATTTAGGACCAAACATGGGCACTTTTCAAGAGAATTTCACAAGGTTTCATAATGCAATTTAAACCATACTTCTACGAAGAAATACATTAACTGGGCCACGATGTACTTCTTGCACAATTTGATGTTAAGCTTCACTGGATACTAGATCGTCCAAGATCCTGACTTGTTTCCATTTCTTAATTACCTTCAATGATGTGGGACAACGGAGAGGAGGTCCAAGACAATTAGAGAGGTAGCTAGGGTTTGGAGGAAGAAGCAAAGAGGAGAGAACTTTTGAAGAATAGGAGATAACTTTTGAAAAATAGGAGATAACTGGGATTTAAATGATTCTCACTTAAGATCTCCCGTCCTTCTCTTCTGAGATATCGACCCCCTTCCGGAATCCTTAAATTAACCAATTTCAAAGCACAAAATAAAATTTTCATTACTCAATAGGCTATTCACATGAGCTACATATATATATATATATATATATATATATATATATATGACTAATCACATTCTAAAATAAAGACAAGTCATGCGGGATAACAAACCCTACTCATATAAAAGAGAAATAAATAAAACAAAAGAAATTTGACCTTTTCAAGTCTATAATAAATTCTCTAAATAATAAAAAAGATAACTACCAACGTACCAGCAAAAACTTTGAATATTACTTGCATGATATCTTCTTCATAAAATTTTAATTGTAAGGTGACTTGTATTTGAAATGTGTAAAATTTTTGTTTTGCGTGGCATGTATGTAAATATCTCATAATAAAAAAATGAAATAAAATAATTCACATCTATCGTATCCATCCATAATATCAATGGGCGTGATCTAATCTGGACTATTGATTATCAAGATGCCCCCATTAATTCCCCTCATGTGGGAAGATCTCAACCCAATCTAAGGGTCAACAACACTACTAGTGTGCATCTTTATAGCGTCTCCGTTTGTATCTCCAAGTGATTAGGTTGACCTACGATGACTCCATTGCATCCAAATCATCTGAGAAGGGAATATACTTTCATTGAACCAAATATCATTAGTATCATTATTTGAAAAATGATCACATCATCGAGAATTATTCGATGTGTTCTTTTACTTAAAAGTTGGTTTAACTAGCGACCATGAAGACAGAGACTAGAGGTGCATGGGAGGCGACTAGGATCGTGAAGGGATTGGCGGATGCTGTAGATGACATCTGGATCAAGGGTGATTTTGCTACGGTCATTGCCGACATCTTGGAAGCGACTAGAGGAGCTTCTACCAATCACTATTTGACTGATATTTTTGTTGTTTTGAGCGTCTTTATGGCATATAGAGTCACACATGTATATAGAACTGCCAATAGGTCCTTGCTAATTTTGCTATAGGTCATGATGCAATGTGGGAAAGGGGAATGCCCCTCCCATACTATTTTTGCTTGATCCTTTCTGAGGATCTAGAATTAGGGTGCACTTAAGTTTTATTTAAATTACGAACGATTTTCAGGAAAAGAGAATATATTTTCATTGAACCAAATATCACTAGTATCATGATTTGAAATAGAAACAATCAAATAATCAAGAATTATTCGATTTGCTCTTTATTTAAAGTGGTTTGACTAGCGAACAATCAGTTATAGGTTCACTCGGATAGCAATATTAAATGCTAAATCTCACTAGGTAAATCGCTAAGTCCTGAAAAACCGCTAAATTTGAAAAAGCTAAAAGTACGATTAATCGCTTAATCTAGTGGTACATACAAATTCAACAATAGACCCAATCTCATTTAAAGCATTAAAATAGCCTTCTTCAAGATTTTGGAATTAACTCAAATTATCACATAATTAATTTTAGAAAATTTATACTCATATGTAATAATTTTTCATTAAATCTATTGATTCTTTTATGCAATGAATGTCAATGATAATGCAGATGTAGAATTGATTTAAAAATTTTCTAATACGCAAAAAAGAAAAGCTAAGGAAACTAAATGTAAGCACTCATTAAACAAAACTTAATAACTACTTACTGACTCATTTTGATTTAAAATCTAAGAGCAATAGGTCAAATTAACAATTAAGTTGATTTCTAACATGTACCGCAAGGTTTTTCATAAATAACCGATGAACCTAATAGACCAACCTCTAAGGTCTTGTTTGCTAAAGGGACCAATTTGGTCTTTCCTTGAAATTGTGGGCATACTTTGAGATATGTGTATGATAAAATATAAAGTTAATTAGTTATGTTAAAATTGTGTATGATGTGAAATAAAGTTAATTCATGTATTGAAAATGATGTAAAATAAATTAGATTTTTTTTGTATTAAAAATTGCATAAGATGTGACAAATTAATTTAATATTATTTTTTATAATAAAAAAATATTTTTTGTCTTTAGGATGACCAAATAGTGTAGACACCAAATAGGCCCTAAATGCATCAATATGAATCCAAACAAACTCAAGACCACTACATTCTTCTTTATTTTTCTTCTTAGTTTTCGTATTTGACTTTCTCTTAGTTGAATTATCTTGTATATAATAGCCTCAAATATGACATTATTCTCAATAGACTCCATAGAAATGTGCCTAAACATATTCAATATAGCATGAACATGCTCAAAACTAACTATCATCTCAATATGCTTTATATCATGAAATTCCAAATCATCATGATCAATGATATAACTATTTCATACATAAATAGACTTCTTATTATCATTATCAAATAATGGAACATGAAATAAATCATAATCAGCTAGCTGTAAACAGTTTGGCTGCTGGAAACACTGCAGAAACGCGCAACTGGTCAACTGTTCTGTTGCAGGGAGCTGCTGGCACCGTAGATTTACAGAAAACAGTCACTGTTGGGATGCTGAAAAGGGTAAGCAGTGCAGAAATGCAACAATCTGCTGCAGTTGCTACTGCTGAAATGCAGAATATGATAGCAATCCTTAAGCAGAATGCAGATTTCACTGTTAAAATGCGAAAACAGTCCAATATTCAAACGTAGAATGCTGTTTATCGCCTGGGACGGCAGAAAGGTGCACTGTTTACTTGCAAAATGATAGCAGCACTCGTGAAATGCGGAACATAGTTACGCTCAGGCGCCGATTACAGGAACTATGCAGCAAACAGAAAGGAATACGAGATCACCTCCCCCCGGTTGAATCTCACTGTTTAAAGAGGCAAAAATCAGAGTTTGCCCCTGATCTTCCCATGCCTGTGACAGCTACCCGAGAGAATCATGAGGCAACAGTTACGAGATGATTGAAGAGGAAGGGGACTGCTTTGATCATGGATTGTGTTGGGCAGAAAAGAAGCAGAGGGGGAATGCCAGGCCTGGACATGGGAGAAGGCTCTAGGACCCTTATGGCCGTTAATGACGGAAGACCCACTGATGCGAATGGTGGTAGCAGTGTGTGAAATGAAGGAGCCGACATCTACCCCACTGGAAACAGTGGGATTTTATCGACTAACCCTTTTTTTTGAAGATGAACTTGGAGCGCAACAAAGAGGCCCTTGGAATGTTGGGAATCCTATGCAACCTTGAGGAACCTTGGGTTCAGATGGCCCCAACCTGCTTGTAGCTTTCTTGCAGTGTTTGGAGACCTCTATTGTGGAGGATTGATGATGCACTAATAGCATTATGACATGTGAGGCATTATATCATATTTGGAGGGCTCGGAATGCCAAGTTACACTGAAACCCTCACTCATCTCCGGTGGTGACAAACAACCCACGTCAAAGCCTTTATTGACTCTAAATGTGATTTGGGGAATTGGGAACCCTTGAGCTGTGATGGCTCATGTAACCCCCACTCGAGGCATTAGGATCCCATCACCCCAAATTGGATAATGATCAATTTCGATCAACGGTTACAAGAGATCATAGGGGAAACTTTATGTTGGAAGTAGGCAATAGGCTATCCACCTACATGGTTGGCACATTTGCTTCCAGACCAACTCTTGAAATTGCAAGGTTGGCTCACTAAAGGAGATATAGCACTAGGCTCAAAGGCCACTCAGCACCACAGTTGCAGATAACTTTTGAATTACCTGGGGAGACGCACTACAAGTAACATGTTTGCCAAGATAGATTTTATTTTGCTTTCTTTTGAATCACGAACTTTGTTGCTTCACTTTCTTCAAATAATGATTTAGTGTGGGAGAAAGGGAATGTCCCTCCCATATGTTTTTGCTCAATGTTCGCTGAGGATCTAGAGTTACAATGCATTTGATGTTTTGCTTCCCTTTTGTGGGTAACACATAGGTCAAAGTCGATCTTCATGAAACTGAAATCTTGTGCAGTGCTGTGAGAGCGCCCAGAGGGGATTGAGATCAGTAGTGCCACTCTCTGCGAGGAGTAGAGCAGTGAGCTGTGAGGAGACAAACTGCGATCGACAAATAAGAGTTGGTTGTGGGATTGTGAGCCAGAGAGGAGGTATTGAAGGAAGTGTAGCGAGGACAGCTAAAGGTGGAGAATGAGCCACTAGAAAGCGCATGGGAGGAGAACTAGCAAGGAAGTTTTGGAGCAGCACATTGATGGAATCACAAAAGTCCATTAGGGCTTGGAGTCACCATAAGAATGAAACAATAAGGAGAGAGAAAAGAGTAGTAGAGGTAGAGGCGATAGACATCGTGACTTAGTGCGGAAGAAAACCTACTTTGATATCAAGTTGGATGTAATGCGATTAATAGATGTATTCTATTACAAAATTATTCTATTACACAATAATAGAATACCATCCTTTTTATAAAATAGGAGGCAAGTACAATATGAAATCATGTAAAATAAGAAAATAAGATAAAATCTTCCTTCATACACATAAAATATTACAATAAGGCAACATAATGATAAAGCATTATTTCTAAATGATATTTTGAAGATTCTTGGGATTTCTATAGTATTCTTCAATAAAGAAAACCCAAAGAATTGATTAGACTGGATTGTTTAGGGTTGAGCCTCTTAGGAACTTGGATCATGGGGACTAGGACAAGGGCAATTGGGTGCACGAGGTTAGGGGTTGCGGTTAAAGGATAGAAGTTGGCTAGGTCCTTGTGCATGTGCATCAGATGGTGGAGTTGATGTTGAGGTCGCGTGGTGCGGTGGCTCTAAATGAGCATAGGCACGCTAGAAGCTGAGACCGACCTTAGGATCGCAAGAGGCGGTCTTATGTGAGCACAAACCGCATGGGGCTGCCTTGTGCTGGCTTAGACCTTACAGGGAAGTCTGCGTGGGAAAGACCACGTATTGGGTTGTGCGGGTTGCAAACTAGGGCTTGTGTGACCTAGTGCTTGAGGAACCTCGAGGGCGCAGGCCAAGGACTCATGCCGAAGCATAGGGTTATAGCAGTGCAGATGCATAACACGTAAGGGCTGATGGTGATGCACTAGCACAATGACAACAATGTAGAGGCTTGATGATGATGCGAGACAAATACTCAGATGCCAAAATAAATGTATAATGAATGCTCTGATGTCAAAATTAATGAGGGACAACAGAGGGGACATGTAGGACGAATGGAGGAGAGGTAATTAGGGTTTGGAGGAAGTGGGAAAGAGGAGAGTTGGGGCAATAGGAGATAACTAAAGCTTTAAAGATTCTCACTTAAGACCTACCATTCTCTTCCAAAATATCTATTCTTTTTGGAACCCAGAAACTAACCCATTTCAAAGCATAAAATGCAAATTTTCATTAATTAAAGGCTATTCAAATGTCCAAGTACATGCGCTATATATAGAGGGTTAATCCCATCTTAAAATAAAGGCAAGTCATGTGGAATAACAAATCTCACTAAAAGAATAAATAAATAAAAAGATTGACTTTTCAAATCCATAACAAACTCCTTAAATAATAAAATAAAATGAAATAAAATAATTTGCATCAATCCATCCATGACATCAACAGGTGTGATCTAATTAGAACTATTAATCATCAAGATGTCCCCATCATTCAGTCTCTCTCCTAATGTCCAATTCCTCACTTCTTTGTCCATGATGGTGGAGTGGTCGCATACCATTTTTGACTCAAAAACCCTAGGCTTAACTTCATTTCAAGTGCATTGAGTGTTTTGGGTTCACCGAGTGTGGTGGGGAGGTCATGGAGCTAGACTTAGTAGGTCAACTAATCCACTCCCATTGATGGATATTTCTCATACAAAAATATAGGAACAGAACGTGTTTTCATGTTGAGATGGGCCACTCAATGCTAAAATCAAACTCAAACATTTATTGGAGGATTTACATGACACTTAGAACATCTCATGTAGGACCAGGAAATCAAAAAGTGGAGAAGACTAGAAGACAGGACAAAGTAAAGAAAATGTCATACATGATAAGAGAAGAAAACAGAATGCAAAGCCGTCAAGCAACAAATTGTAGCCAATTTAGAGTGTGCCAGGTGTGAATTATAACAATTAAGTGTTTAAGAAATAAATAAGAAAAAATTGTGCTACATATGTAACTATCAAGCATTTGTTTTGTGGTTTCAGTATAGGATGATGCTTAATGATGGCACAGGAGGTTTGAAACATACACTCAAAATAGATCAAAATTTCAGTTCAGGAAATTACTATTTGCAGGGTAGAATCAACAAATCATTTCCGTTAGTATATCAATAATCAACTTGATACAAGCAAGAAAAAAAAGGACAGCAAGTTTAAAAATCAGGTCGGAAAATACTTATTTATATGAGAAGCAAATTAATTTTACTAGAATCATTACCATAAAAAATTATTTTGAAGTTTGAATAATTTCATACCTCGAGTAAGTCAGGGCATTATAAGGTAGCCCAGCGTGTTCATATTCAGACCAAATCAGTTTTGCACGAATTGGATCTTTTGCTTTGACACATGTACTAAGAAGAAAATCTAGACTAATTCGAGTAATAAAAAGATGAAGCTTTTCTTTAATAGCTTGGAGAAGCTCTAGCCCAGTCTCTAGGTTTATAGGCTCCATTGCCCAAATTTCATGGAAAACCTGAGTATTACATATTCATGAAAGACAAAATTAGCATTCAACAAATGCCTTATAACATAGACTGAGGTGTCATACATACTGACAAAATGAACCTCAAGATCTTTCAGCACTTACAAAACATGTCAACAATAATACTAGCACAAAACATGAACAAAGAAAATATTAAATAATCTATTTCAACAAGACGTATAACCAAGAATACCTGAAACTATTGCCATCTTGCCTTAGGCTCTGTTTGGTAATAAGAAAAAAAGAAAATTGGGTTGGAATTTTTATCCATTTTTGAAAAATGTGTACGATGTGAAATAAAGTAAGTTGGTTATATTAAAAATTGAGTATGATGTGAAATAAAGTTGATTGATTTATTGAGAATTGTGTTGGATGTGGAATAAAGTGATTGTTTAATATTGGAATTTGTGTGAGATGAGATATAAAATAATTTTTTAAATTTTTTTAAAATAAATTTAAGATTTTGATCATGGGTAATTTTAGCCATGATTTTTAGTCCATTGCCAAAAATACACAGAATTCAATTTTTTCAAATTTTTGCATGAAGTTCTAAAAAGAATACCCAAGAAATTTTTAATATAACAGAGACCACAGAATTCTACTTTAACATGGATGCTAGCATGAAAGCAATTAGTTTAGAGATCCTCCGAAAGTTTTGAGTCACAACATAAGATTACTAAGTATGAGTGCAAATTAACATTCATTATCACTGTCATTTATTCAATAATCAGGCCAACTTGTAAAGCCATTAAAAATCCTTCTATTTTGATCTTGCTCTCCTTGGAAATATTTTGCCTTTTAATGCTCTATTTGGTTGAAGGAAAGAAAGATGATTTGAAAAAAATTATGAAAATTTTTGAAAAATGTGTACCATATGAAATAAAGTGAGTTAGTTACATTAAAAATTATATTGGATGTGAAATAAAGTGAATGTTTAATATTGAAATTTGTGTAAGATGAGATGTAAAATATTATTTTATTTTTTAAAAAATAAAATGAGATGTAAAATATTATTTTATTTTTTAAAAAATAAAATAAGATTTTTAGTTGAAATATGACTAAATTTTCTCCAACTAAATGGGGCCTCAAACTTGGCCAAAAAATTGAGAAACAAACATCCAAGAAAAAGCAACTGTAAAAGAAAAATTCATGTAAAAAATATTTTCTGATAAGAGGTTATGAGAAAGATGAGGACCTTATCTATTATGATATATGTACTTGATTCATCTTTCTCCTTTAGCTTAGCCAGCAACTCAATCGCAGAACTAATTCAAGAAATAGTATTAAAAAAAAAAATAGAGACCGGATCAAAGAAAAGTTCCTGGTGGGGATATAGTATGCCATTTAATCAAGCACCTCAATAAGTTGTGTCGCACACAATATTGGATTACTCTACCACAACCATCAAACCAATAGTTTGAATTACTCAACTCCCTCAGCAGCTGCTCCAATCTATCAAAGTTACCTTCGGTCCGAAGGTGATCCTAAAGAAGAAGCGAAAGTTATCAAAAACATCCATTCAAAAACCCTTTTTTGGTGATTAACTCATAAATCAATCACACTCTAGGATTTAAGGAATAGATACGTACAATGAGGACCATGCAAGCTTTAGGTTCAAGCATTCCTCCAGCTTGCTTGATTTCATCATATTGGTGGAGGGCATCAGATATTTGTCCGTTAGAACAAAGAGCTGATACAAGTACGCTTCTAATTTCTTTCAAGTGCCTAGATGGTATGCCAGAATCTTTGAGCACCTGCGATCAATTTGGAAATTAAGGTCTTAAGATACAAATTAATAAAGAGTAGCTTTATATTGAGACTTCTTCAAAGCATAAAAAGTGTGGTGCAAGATATTCAGCCTTCCAAAAGGACAATAAACATATTAGATTGAAGAAGACGGTGAATCTCTAACAATTTTAAAAATATTAATTGGAGTGAAAAATCTGCACCCATAAATATATTCACAAGTTTATTGGGATCCATTATAATTAAGAAACATATTTATGAAGAAAAAAAAGATTCTAATAGTCGAAGAATACAAGACAAGGTACAAATCAGAGCAGATACAATCAACCCAAAAGAACAATAAGCTTTCACTACTTTTAGAGAAGCAAATAGTGTACAACAACAAAAACGTGCCTTTGCTGGATCCCAAATCTTGGATGAGAAAAGCAGAATGTTGTGTTAAGCAGTCGATAGCCAACATAAAATTTGTTGAACAATCATATATGAATCTTTTAAGAAACAAACACTATAAACTTCAAACAAAATAACATGCAAGATGATAGTTGAGAAATGTCCAAAAAATCATGTAATGGAAAAGCCAATTAATTTACATGACGAGAGTGGGATCGATTAGATCCTCTTTAAAACAAGATAGTCCATCCACGGTGAGTGGACCAATGGCCAGACAAAGGTCTGTTCCCCCTGTTACATTAGTTTCAGGAAAACCCAACTAGCCGTAAATCCTTGGACTGTGTTTCGTGCCCACTCTGTTCGTGCTCGTGGGGCCAGCCAGTTATCCCAGAACAATACGACTACTGACTTTTCTGCCATAGCCTATTTGTGGTACCTGTCTATCCTATTTTTTCTTCCTATTTAGGACAAATAACAGATAAGCACGGTGCCACATCGGCCATGTTTGCTTCCTCTGGGTTACTGACCACATTGACAGTACGAAGCAAGGATTCCCTTTACACCATTGGACTGATTGTCCACTGCATCTCCGGTGCCATGGATTGTCGGGCTCGTCCTTCTGCCGAACGTCAGCTTCGGAGGCCTGCGTGGCAAGATCTAGACTATCATGAAGTCCAATTAACCACCTGTGGTTGGGATGGGAGGAAGCCCTTCCTCCCCTTTCAGTCTTCCCACCGCCTCTGCATTTGTGGATCACATCTTTCCTAAGGACTGCTTATCAGACTGATTCAACTTGGAACTGGTTTTAGTTAGCACTAGTGCGCGGAAGTGCCCATATGCAACAATGATGTAGTGGAAGAGTTTCAGCTGAAAATGATTAATTCATTCTTATAATGAGCTCTTCTACACTTGTCCTTTGCATGAAATACTTGTCAAACCACTACTCCACTTGGCAACAAGAATGATCCCACTTTGCATGGCTGAATATTCAGCTCATACCCATACTAAAGAGCCCCAAAAACCTACCCAACAGCTCATTTCAACCGAATTAACCTTTAGGTACAAAATAATATGTTTTGGCTTGAAATTAATTCCTTTGCTTTTAACATCTTACTTATCTTTCACTGTCTTTTTTTGAAGGAAAATTCTACTTTTTCGTATGTCATATGCAAAAAATTCATTTTCGCAAACTCTCGTGTGAATAATTTCTCTTTGTAAGGACTTTCTAACTTTGAACTTTCATTTTGCAAAGTAAGTTTTATATGACAGTGTTGCTTGAGGCTATGAATAAAGAGGAAGGATACTTCTAAGACTTCAGAGTTCTAAGGATAGGTAGTTTCCTATATACGTAAGCCTATGTAAATAATTATTCATTTCTTCATCGAAGAATATCATTTTTGATTAAGGGGAGAGTTGATTTAACCAAGACAATGACACACTAAAAAGGAATGGGGCGGAAGAAGAACCCTGTCAAGATCCCATGGTTCCATCGTTCTTGGCCCAACCATGGACCTAATTCATTTAAGCTAGTTGATTACACAGCTACAGGGTGATCTGTTAGAAACCAATGGTTCTCTTCTCTGAAGGCACTCTAATGAATGAAGGAGATCATTGAGTATAAGTTCCAAATGTGTTGCCATCAACCGACCTAATGAACTCAAAACTTTTTATACTGGCTTTATCATTTACCCACTTCTCATTTTTTTAGCATCTACATACCTAATTCAATAAGTTTGTAAGATAGTGTATTAGAGGCATGATAGTTTGTTATCAAGGGTGGGCATCACAAGTTTGATAAAGCCCTTAGGCGAGGTCATCCTTTTAGAACTTAAACACAGTAGGGAATTGCATAACTACATAACAATGGCACTGAAGCCAATGGTTATAGAGATTTATAATAACGTAACAAGGGCATGGAAGTCTACCATTATACAAGTTACAACAGCATAGCATAGACATGGAAGCCAAATGCTAGGAACTTGATTTATGATAGCATATAAAGGGCATGCAAGCTACTATCAAAGATTTGATTTATGATAGCATATTAAGAGCAAGAAAGTCTACTATCAAATATTTGATTTGTGATAATGTATCAATAGCATGGAGGTTTGCTATCAGATATTTGACTTATAATATTGTATCAAACGATACGAAAGTTTGCTACCAAAGATTTGATTTATGATAGTGTATTAAAGATGTGAAAGTGTTCTATTGAAAATTTGATTTACAATAGTGTATCAAGAGCATGAAAGCCAAGGATTTTGATTTGAGGGTTTATGGATTTGAGCTTTAACTTTGGAGTATTTAGGCATTTAGATTTGAGTTTTGGAGTAGTAGACCGGTTGTGCTCTTTACTTTCGAATGCAAGCTTAGGATTGCCCTACTGGTGAGGTAGGATAATTGAGGAAGTTTGACAAAGAAGCTCATGATTAGTATGAGTCCTTTGGGGATGCATGATGTGAACCATTGTGGTTATGGAAGGAATGCCTAGTGACTCGGAATTTGTGCTTTGTGCCTAAAGTCACCATCTATACAAGTGTTCACTTTAATACAACATAATGAAATGATTCTCTTGTAAAAAGACTTTCTAGATATAGATTTTCAGTTTCTTTCAAGGGAAAGAATTGAAGTGTTGTCTCCTCAGAAGTTCCCAATGTACCTTGTAGCTAAGAATTTCACTTGAAGTCGAGTCTGCGAAAAATTCCTGTTCGTAGGGGCTTTAAGAAAAGTTTCTTTTAGAAAGATATTTGGAAAACTTTTCTTTTGGAGAATATCTACTAAAACTTTCTTTTCAGAGAATACCTGCAAAAAAATTTATTTTGAAGACTTCCGTAAGAATCTTTTAGTAAACCTTTTTTGAAGGTCCTATGAGGAGTTTTCTGCTATTTTTCTCTTGGTTTTTGCTCTTCATTGAAGTTAACTTATTAGTAGCTTTACTGCAAAAGATTTCTTTTCTTAGGATTATCTTCGAAGGTCTCCTTTCTCTTACAGTTTAGAAAAGTTCATTTCAAGAGCATTTCTCACGGAGATGACGCATGACAAAATTGAGTATTTAAATATTAATTATTTAAACTTGTAATTATGATATTTAAATAATTAATTATTAAACATATTTATTTAAATAAATCTTCAACTCTATGGATAACATCCAAATAGTTGGAGGAGACCAACTTTTAGGAGGGAATTTAGTTTATATTAAAAAAAAATTAAATAACTTTAAAAAAAGAAATATCGGGATTAGAGGGCCAAATTCCCTCGATTTTAGGTATTTTTCGAGTATTTTAGGTATATTTTTATTTTTTTATTTCTAAAAATAACATTGATGTAAATCTTATTTTGAAAAACGAATAGCGATTGAATAATTGCTTCTTCATATTCATGTGTGGATCACTATGGTAGTTGCAATTTTTGATAGTCATTGTGACAATTAAGCTTTGATTCGTTGCAATGAATTAGCTTGATCGTTGCGATGATCTTCTCTTTTGTACGATCGTTCCTACTTGCAAGTTTGATCGTTCATAATTCGTTATCTTATTATTTATGTTTTATTCCATCATATTCAAATTTTTTGGAATTCTGCTCATATAAAAATGGTTGGAGAACCTTATCTTTGAATTTATACGCTTCTAAGTGTATTACTAAGATTTTGTTGATAACGTTTATCAAAGTTTACTCCATTGATCGAGATTTCATCCTAAACTCAAATCACAGAACGTCCCTCATCATTTTAATTCTTAGTTCCTTCCCTTTAGTGGGATTTCAATTTTTGCATTCTGTTTCAATTTAGGAGAAATTTTAATTTTAGTTATAGTTTGAGTTAGTCTCTATTCAACTTGAAGGTTTTGGAGATTTTACAGAGTCTAGAGTTCTATTTTTATTTTGGAAACATAATGCCATAGAAAATGACTAGTGCTCAATACAAGTAGAGGTCTAACAATCGGAGTGGGTATTGACCATTATGATTAATGTCTAGAGGTTTATCAATTTGAGATAAAGAGCTTGTAATGAGACCTAGAATATGCATGTTTCTTCCCAATTTCCTAATAAGATTTTGACCTCTACCGAGCTTCAGTTTTAATAGATGTATGATTAGATTTTTTGAGGGTTGGGAGAGGAGATTGATCGATGAGGAACTCTACAAGGTGAGAGCTTCACCGGTCTTTGGACTTCTTTCTTCCTTCTTAGAGAGTGAGGGCCAACGGAGGGAACCAGATAATAGGTTCCGAGACAAGGTTGAAGAAGCTCCACCCGAAGATTCTTTTTAATTCTCCATTGCGGGTATTTATATGAGCAAATGACAATGGAACTTGTGGTAAAATGTGTTGCCAGAATGCTTTAAAAGACAAGGCTTCAACAAGTTTGTAGGCCTCATTGGTCTCTTCTATCAAGTTAGTAAGACATCACACCATAGGGCATTTGCTAATTCTATTACTGTCAATAGCAACTTGAAATTTGCAAAGATTCTTTCAATAGGCCTTGTGAAAACTTTGAGACCATCCCTACAAACACGACAAACCACATAAAACCGTTCGTAATTTACCTTATAAATACCCCCCAAGCAAACAAGGAAAATCAAGCTAGCTCGCTTTTCCCAGCTTTTCTCTTTGCAATTACTCAGCAAAGTTTTACCAATCAACCTAACCCTCATGAAGGTAAATGGTTATATTTTTCTATCAATTTTAATTCGAAACTTGATGTTTTTATACAAAAGAGTTATAGATTCTAACACAACTAGTTATTAAAATTTTGGAGATATTAATTATTGCTCAATGATTATACCTTTTATACATTTTTTTGATAAGCTATTTGATATAGTCAAATAAGAATAGTCACGAAATTTTAGTCGCAAACACAACTAGATTATTACGTAAATATGTAAGTTGTAATAATTTAGAAATATCAATCCATACCATCGATAGAAAAATGATTCTAAGTCTGCTTCATTAAAAGGGATAAAACAAAATAAATATCAAAAAATAAAACTAGACACAAGCTAGTCCTTAAAAAATAGATAATTACAACAGGAGACTTGTTCTTTTGTATAATCTCATTAATGCTCCACTAATTCATCAAGTGGACCAATATATAAATAGTTTGAATTATACATTAAACTTATAATCATCATATATTTCAATTATGATAATTAATGCATAGACTACAATATATATTGCAAATAAAAAACGATAGAAAAAGAATAATTACAATTTTATACCTATCTTTAACATCTTATAATTCGTCTCAACAATTATTATGTAAGATACCAATAAAAATTATCTAAATTAATTTAGCAGTCTGATAAGATGACTCAATGCATAGAATTTAATCAACTTTTTAATGTTTTGTAAATATTTTTAAAACGGCATATGCACCTTGTGTTATATCCTTTTAATCTCCTTCGTATAAATACTATTTGACTCCTTAAAATAATATTTAAAATATCAGTATTCAATATCTTTTTGTGGCTATTGGGGCAATTTATGATATTTTGTGATAGGATATTCGTATTTTGGAAGTTACAACTTTGAATGCCTCAATAGTTTGTGGGGCTTTATTCTGTTTCATTTAGCTAGTAATTTGTGTTAAAATACCAATCTCTACTACTAACATGATTCTACTTGAATGAATTTAATATTTTGAATTGGCGCATTATATATTTTTTTTATATGGATCAACCTATTTATATTATAAATTCACTTGGAATCATTCATTGAAACTCCAATTATTATTATTACTAATACATATATTTTACATGTATACACTAGTGCCACTTATTTGCCACCTTTAGCTAACCCATTTATTTAATATTATTAGATCAAAGGGAAAAGAATCTGAAGTAGGATGAACCTACCTAGAACTTGAAGGCATGCCTTTGTCGTTTATTATGTCAACCTTGTGTTTAGTTATTTGTAGAATAATGAACTATCCACATTCCCAAAAAAAAAAGGAATAATGAATAATCTAACTTATATTAAGATCCTCCTTAGCGGACATCAAAACTTGAACCCATTTGTAATCCTATTTTTACTTTATATTTTTGTTTCTATTATGTTCCTGCTCTAGATATTCTGAAAACGCCACACGTCAATCTGAGTTTTCTAGAATGTTAGGGAGAATTTTAAATGGGGTGTGATAGTTGGTATCAGAGCAATAGTTCATTAATGGATAACAAATATAATGATGCCCACCCTACGCCTTATCTCACTTATTTTTTTTGTAGAAGTGAATTTTAAAAAGAAGAGATGTTTTTATCAGACTACTACAATTTTAATTCGATAAGAACGCTAGTATTACCTGTGAACTAAACCGATTATGGCTCCACTTCGACCAAGCAAGTGATTTCAATGAACTAGGAGTCTAGGATCCCCTAACCAATGGCAAAGAAGAGGATAAATATTGCCTAGATATCAAATCTAGAATACATTTTACCTGCTCTTATAGTTGTGAATTGCTATTAATGGAGCTTATGGCGGTACCGTTGACCAAATGTAGTACCTAATGATACGGTAGAATTCAACAACCATTAATTGGATGGTTGAAATGTAGTGGGCTTAAACAATGTACCCCATGATATTTTGACTTGGGATGCCTCATTCACCATGAAAATTGTGGAGACCCTAATCCCCTGTGGATACACAATTCTCATTCATTAAGCCTCCCTTGAGCTTTGACCTTAATAAAATACATGAGAAATGAATGAATGCATGATATGTATGACTGTGTTTAATAAAATATTAGTTAAAACAAAGTGATGCTTAATGGAGTGACAAGAAATACAAATGACAAACACACATGAAGGATCAAACCTAGTGATGCCATTAAAAACAATACACATGCAAGTTACGAATCATGACAGGACAATGGTGGATTTCAAGAAAGAGATCCTGCATTGACAGTATGGGGAAAGATCAACAACTCACCGTGACATGAAGGAGAGTGACAATCAAATCATAATAATGGGGTTGTCTAGCTAAAAGGGACGAAATTAATATTAAGAAGGTGTTGGTCTGACAAATCGGCTATTCACATAACCTCTCTTTGACTTGACACTAGCGGAGGCCGAAGCTCCACTTTTATTTCCAAACATCCTCTATATCCTCCTTTCGATTTTTTTCATTCTGTTTATTTTTCCTATTGCACTAATGCTTGTAACAAAAATTATCTAAAGCACTTTAAGCGACCTCCAACAGGTAGTTTTTCCTTACTCAAAAGATTTTCCACACAAAATGTGGTGTCTGCTTTATTCCCTCATCTGTTTTTCCCTTGCTTTCTATTCGACATCACTGGATCCTCCTCGTCAAGTTTAACACCAACAAGCATAGAAGGGCCATTCCCATTGGCTCAATAATGCTTGCCAATTAGGGTGATCGCCTTTGCTCTTGGTGCCAAAACTTTTGGATGCCAAGGCTTCTCTATTAACATATCACTTTCTCAGTACTAGATCCCAGTGTTAGAATGCTCTATGGTGCACCTAGCAATTATAGTACAGCTTCATTCATCGCTTTTGATCTAACCTTCTTCAAGGTGACAAGCTCCCTTGCCCCATTAAGCAGGTCAATTTCCAGGCAACATCATTCAACATTCTCCCTCATCCAAAGGTCAAAGTTTTTTTGTGCCAAAATTTTCGGAGGCACTACTAGGGGGAATTAATCAAGCTTAACAGATATTAGGGCCTTCGAACCTAATGCCAAAGAGAATAATGATTCATGAGTGACTTTAGATAGGGTGGAGTTGAAAGCTCACGGACCTGGAGCCAAATTCTTTTGCCTTCATCGAGTCCTTCCCTAAGAACAATGACACAATTGCGCAACCCTCGTACCTCTTCTTTTTAAACAATTGGGACATGTATTGCACAGTCATTAGTCGATTGCTTGGTGCATGTAAATTTTTGCACCCAGCAATTGAGGGTAGTTGATGTTTACACGAGAACTTCCTATAGCACTGTGATTGTCTATGTGGCAAGCATTAGCAACCCAAGCCATCAAATGCTGAGCCAATCCACTCTAGGCCAAGGACCATTAACCCTGATGCTAAATATCGATGGTTCACCCCACATTCTAATTGGAACGATCAGTGCCATTCCCTTATCTGAGCAAGTTCCCGAGTTTGAGTAATACTTGTGTCAGGCTTCCCCATCTTTGTCACACTTAGTCTATCGCTATCTTGATCGTACAACGCTCGACCATTACCGCTTTTGCTCTAGCCATTGTGCGGCATTCCACTAATCACCGTGCAGCACCGTATGCAGCCATCTTGTAGCACCACATCAACCTTGCTCGGCATACCAAGGAAAAATCCCATAAGATTAAAGCAGGTCAACACCCTCTGCACCATTCTGATGATCGTAACTGGCACCATCCTAGGCATGAAAATCTTCCGTGTCGACCACTCCAACATTGTCATTCAATCTCCACGTCTGTCATCTCGATAGATATCTCACATCCAGTGATTATATCCAAGTAAAGAAACTCCACAATAATGGTCCTATTGTGGCAATAAATAGAACGACATAAACTATAAAAGGTGTCTTCCGTCTTGAGAGCTCTTATAGACAACTCTTCCCAATTACACCTGTCTTTCTACTATAGCCATCCCAACTGAACTCTTTTTGGCAATAAGTAGACTTTAGATTGGCTCAATAGGTGGACAGAGAAGAATCGCTCTAAATCACTTAATTTTTTGTATGTTTTACTTTCTATTGTATTTCTCTTTCCCTTGCTTTCTTTGCGTTCTCTAAAGCCCTTCTCTTATGCATAAAGGTCACTTATTCCATGCGATGCCTGCTAGCACGACTCTCTAACATCCTTTCGTTAACAAAGTTTGAGAACATCATTTTCGCTTATTATTAGTTTTCTAACTCTTCATCTTCAAGTCTAAGACCATTAATTGATGTTAGGTAATCAAGCTTTAACTTTGAATAATCTTATAAGCTTTATAATCTTAGCGATTTTGTTTCCATGAAAGGAAATAATCAAAACAACTCTTTAAGACCCAATATAATAAGTAATAACATACCCATCTCTTTTCTTAAATAAAGTACTAGCAATTATAAAATAATAAGCTAAAAAAAACTTTATAATAGTTTTACCCTCATTAATTTCACTAAAAATATACCCACCATAAATACTTTTAAAGTTTTTGGCATCACTTCCAATATGCTCATTTAGATCTCCTCTAATAAATACTTTTCCAAACTAAGGTATCTTTTGTGTCAACTCTTTTAAAAACATGTAGCCAAGCCTACTCGGGCATACATTCCTATCTATTTTGCAGTACAAGCCCAATTGAGATAGGAAAGACACAATGTTTGACAAAAGAAGCAACAAGCATGGCATCCATGAGAAAATATCAATTGAAGCAGAAGATGTGATGATTTGGACTGAAAAGGGCAGGGAATGATCACCGAGGTAGATGTTCATATAAGTGGATTAGAGTCACCCAGATAAGGAGCGGCTCCAGGCAGAATTCTAGGTGGAGAAGCACAGGAATGAATCGTCCCACATCAAAAAGAAGAGTTCCTGGGCTGTATAAGTAGATAACGTGATTCCAAATGACAAAATCGTGAGGCTAATGACAGGAAAATTCATAACTAAACATGCTTAGGCTAGAGTAGTACTGAGACTGGTGATCTTACGGAAAGCACTCAAATTATGCCATTCCAAAAAGCCAAAGCGAATAAATAGATAAAGTGATCCTAAATGTTAGAGGCACCTTTTAAGGCAAAACTGTGAGGCTAATGATGCGAAACTCTATGGTTACGCGTGCATGAGCCAGAGTAGTGAGATGGGTGATCTCCCAAAAAATACTCAAATCACACAATTTTCAAAAGCTAAAGAAGACAATACCTCTACATTTGAATCACGGGATGTTACAGAAAAAACACTACGTCATTAGCATTTGCAAGACCATGAGAAAAGGCAGCAGAAGTAAAGGAAGCAGTTGGGTGCAAATACCAATCTTATTCTGCTCTCAAAACTTTAGTGTGTGAAGCACTCTGTTTTGCCAATTGTGTGAATTTAGCATACCACTCTCCCATCGTGAGCCGTCAAGTCTAAGAATAAGCTTTCTTTTAGTATGAGCCTTTTTTTTATTGTAGGCTGGCCTGATTGGTCCAATATATTTTTCTTTGCTTCGAAGAATTGGGAAGTGTCAAAGTTGTATTTGAAAAGTATCGAATTAAAAAAAATAAAATGCCACGTGATATATTAGATGCATATAAGTGAACTATGAAGAGAACTGATAACAGATGTCACAATACAAATAGATTAACATTTATAAAGTATTAATGCATTATAGCATGTAAAGCATGTAACGCCTGTAAATGCATAAAATGCCACAAAATAACAATACCAAATATGCAGATAACAATGACCATAAAAAAATATATGCAAATAACATTAAGTCACCTGTTTAGCCATTTCAATTTTACCAAAGTTAGCATAAGCATGTATAAGAGCAGCGTAAATGTACTTAGTAGGTCGAACTCCAGAACGCTGCATTTCATCATGATACTACGAACATAAACAAAATCATGAGATTAACACTATTCAAGAAGACTGAATATAAGAGTTCGAAGATATAGCAAGCATGAATTATATCAATTACTGTGAATGTTTAGTCAGCTATAATTAATAGGTCTGACATTATTATGAACACAATATACCAATAAATTAATAAAGATGACCATTCTCAACCTCATCTCAACTATTTTAGCCGAATAATTTGTTCAATGCAAATTAAACAAAGATGGGAAACTCAACAACTAGGTGAAATGACACTTCTTTACTTATATGGAGAATAAATTGAACTGTATTCAGGTCTCCAAAACATATAAATATGTCAAGAGCAAGAGCCTTCATAGAAACTCCTATGCATCAGTATCACTTGTACAGAAGTTAATAGTTGCACAAGGATCACAGGTTTGAGGGCCATAGAAGAGAGAAGATACTTTCAAATGACAAACGCACACAGCATAAGCACACTACTCTATGCTACATAAAAATGCCAAAAAAAAAATGTATTTACTTTTATGCATGAATTTGACATGGACAAAGACGAATGCAATTGAAAGGGGAAAAGCGTGATATCTTATTTATTTATTTATGTAGAAAAACAATATCTTATTTGATTTTGGAAGTGCAATAATGCCAAATAGGAAAACAATAAAAAATAAATATTAACGAAACAAGCAAAAAGACAATAGATCCTAGAATTTGCTAGCTTTAATCAATTATTTTACAAAGATGAAATGCATAGTATCAAGTGGGAAAAAAGAACAGTTTCGCAGTGAACAAACCTTCTCAATATCCTTTTCATTTCCACAGTTGGATATCAAGTAACTGTAAGTTTCAGAATCCGGTTCTATGTCGGCATCTTCCATTTGGCGTAGAACGGTCAGCACTCCAATGCTGTTTTTCTACTCACATGTGCAGTTATGATGTACAAATCAGAGCAGCTTGCAAAATATTAATATGATCAAAAACAGATTGAAAATTCAACTTTTCATAAATTAAAACCTCATTTGGTTGGAATATATTTTTTGAAAGTTTGAAGTTTTTTTGATATAAAAAGAGAAAAAAATATTTTAATATTGTAGTATGAAATAAAATTATTTTATTATTGAGAATTGTGTTGATGTGAAGTAAATTTGATTTTTTTGAAGATATATGGGATGTGAAATAAAGTTAATTTTTAAGGATGTGAATTATATAGGATGTGAAATTGTTACATATTATGAATAAATAGATGTAGATAGTGTAATGGGCCTAGCACATATAACTTGTATTATGCTTATTACTTGTATATAAATAGAATTATGAGGTAGAACTCAATTGTTTCACTCATCTTGTTGCACGGCATTAGAGCTAATGAGTAAACCATAGAGCATGTGCTGCTCTATTTGCTCATGTCCGCTGAACTCGCTGTGCTCTCTTGCATCCGCACACTCCACACTCAACTGTGTTCGCCGAGCTCGCTCGTTTCTGCTGAGCTGCCGCCCTTGTCGCTCCGCATGACCTCCACTTTGTCCAACGACAAACTTGCCGCACTCACTATTACGTGTGGCTTTCTGCGTTCACCTCGGCTCCTTTGATCTTGCGCATACAGATCTCCACCTGCTCGTGCTCATGCAATTGCGCATGTTTACCTCGCTGAAGAGAATGAGACCTCAATTGGCATCATTCACTCTTATTGAGTTATCCTCTACCCTCAGACTCCATCAAATATCAGAGTATTCTAGGCATTTTGAAGCCTCTACTGGCCTTGCCTTTAGAATGTCTCAGGTTTAAAGTTCACAGATACCTGCAAATATTGATGGTGCACAAAATACACCAAGGATAGTGATGCCATCAATGTTCTCAACCTCCGCCAATTGAAGTGAACTTTGACAGGTCAGTCTATATACACACTGTGGAAGAAGAATGTGCAGAAGAGTTTGTATGGGTGAGACTTGATGCTCATATCACAGATGATTCTCCCCCTGAAACAGATCCCATGTATCAAGAGTGGTATGCTATAGATTGTCACATCTACAGTCAACTTCTAAACTCTATGGATATATCATTTTAGAACTTAGTGGCTAGTAAGTAATACGATTAAGGAACTTTGTGAGACTTTACAGGAAATATACTCCTTTAATGATTTTTCGAAAATATATGATGCGATGAAAGGGATGCTTCATGCTAATCAGCCTGGACATCCTCTTCAGAAGTTTTATGAGAAGTTCAAGGCACTTACTGATGAGTATAATAGTATGGCTCCTTATCCTATAGATCGTACTCAGTTTTTAACAACTTCTGATGATCTGTTATTTAAACGGTCTAGGGCTAAAGTATGAGACAATAAAATTACAAATTTTGACTAGTGACACCGTCCCTAGCCTAGGAGAGGTGTACAGGAGGGTCCTCAAATCTGTCATGAGGGAAAAAAGCAAGGTCAACACTATACCTGAGACTTTGAGAGAGCAGCCTTATATACAGCTCATGGACGTGGAGGCCGTTGTGGTAGTTGAGGTACAAGGAGGGTGTGAGAGACCTGTGCATGCAACTACTGTGGGATTCAGGGTCACCACTAGAACTAATGCAAGAAGTGGTTAGTGACTTAGAGCAGCCAACCACTAGTTTGCACTCCAGATCATGCTGCTATCAAGTCTCCAACTATGGCTTGAAGCAAGAAGACTGTGACCATGAATCTCGAGAAGCATGTGAGTTTTACAAAGTTTCAGGCATCTGGCGGAGCCTCCTATTCTCATGCCTAGGTTGCCCAGATTGACATTTCTTTTGCTGCTGTTCATGCCTCATCTTGGGTAATTAATTCAAGTGCAAGTGAGCACATGACATGCACAAAAGGATACTAACTAACTATTAGTCTTTCTCTTATTTACATAATATTATCGTAGCGAATGGTTCTACTTTGAAGGTTTGTGAATGTTGATCTACACATCCCACTTCAAACATTTCTTTGCAATATGTTCTATGTACATCCAAGATGTCATTTAATCTACTATCAATTAGTCACATTACAAAGATTTGAATTGCACGGTAACATTCTTATCTGATTATTGTGTTTTCAGGATCTTTCAATGCGGAAGACTATCACTAGAGGATATGTGAGTGTTGGCATCTATCAGCTTGGTTCCTCTATTCAATAGCCGGGGTTGCTTCAATAACAAAACTTGATGAGATCCACAGGTGCCTAGGCCACCCATTTTTAGCTACCTTGAAACTGTCATTTCCTCATTTTCAGTCTTTCCTTATTAAATTGCAAGTCTTGTCAATATGCAAAGCATTGTCAAACTCCACTTATTTTTAGTGTCAATCCGCAAACTACTATCTCTTTTCAGCTTATTCATTCTAATGTTTGGATGCCTTGGCCAATTATGACTCATGCCGGTTATCGATATTACGTTCTATTTGTGAATGTTACACTCGTATGACATTTGTATATTTGATGTAAAATCGTTAAGAATTAGTTTCCATTTTTATTGAGTTTTATTCTACAGTTAAAACTCAGTTTGGCAAGAAAATTTATGCCTTATAATAGTCTGATCAACGTAGTGAATATCTATCTAATTCACTCCAACACTTTCTTTATGAGCATGATATTTTCATTAGTTGTCTTGTGCTCGGACACACCAACAAAATGGAAACTGCAAGAGCTTTGCTCTTCTAATCAATGTTTCGAAGATATTCTAGCGTGAAGCAATTTTGGCTGCTTGTTATTTGATAAACCATATGCCTTTAACCACCCTTGGTGGTTAAACACCTCATAGCCATTTATTTTCTAATAGGTGCTTATTTGGTTTACCTAGTAAGATCTTTGGCTAACTTGTTATATTCATGATGATAGTCCTTAAGTTTCAAAGCTTGATCCTCGTGCCATGAAATGCGTCTTTCTTGGCTATTCTAAAGTTTCTAAGGGGTACAAATGTTATTCCTCTTCTTTAAGGTGCATCTATGAAGCACCGACACGACATAAGAACATGAGACACGACACGACACGACATGACAATACAACAATTTTTCAAAATATAGGACACAGACATGGTATGACACGGCCAATACAACAATAAAATTAACAATTCATACTTAAAAAAATATATAAAATATAATACAAACTTAAATTTTTAAATATAAATAACTTGTAAGTAGCACTGAAGTCTCATAGAATCAAGATGAGAAATTGAGAACAAACGTCGTCGACATTAAAAAATTGTGATATAAATTTAGGGTTCATTTTGAATAAGAAAATACAATTTTGCTTGTTAGGACAATCACAGTGAGCACGACAATAAGAGGAAGTAAGAGCTCTCGGTGTTAAAGATGAAAGAAAGATAAAGGTGAAGCTGGAGTTCTAAACGTTTTGCGATTAGTTCATTTTCGTAAGACTTAAAGGCAATAAAGGAGGAAAAAATTTGATTTAACTTGATTAACTTAGAATTTTGACTTATATTAGATAAAATTTTAGCAATAATAAGAGATAAATTTTAAGTTTTATTAAATAAAATTTTAACGATAATAAAAAAATGAGATAGACGTATCCATAAAGCTTATTAAAATATATAATAGTAATATTAAATATATCCAATTCTATCTTATGTGTCCTAGAAGTGTCCTGCATCTCAGTAGTATCCTAGAAGTGTCCTGCATCTCAGAAGTGTCCTAGAAGTGTCTCAGAAATATCCTAGAAGTGTCTCAGAAATATCCTAGAAATATCCTAAAAATATCTCCGAAGTATCCTAAGATGTCCCAAAGTGTATTCAAGCGTCCAAGAAGTGTTCTTTAATTTTTTTAATATTCTTTTATTAGTGGCGTGTTCGACAAGATGTCCCCGAGTGTCCGTGTATCCGACACGGACACAACATGATTTTTGAAGTGTCCATGCTTCATAGAGGTGCATTATTGTCTCCTGTTATGTGACCTTTGTTAAGACAACTATTCTTCACAAAGGATTCTACTCCAATCTCACTTAGTGCATCTGGCCTTTCAAACCCTCCGAATTAAATTCTTATTTATGAAACTCCCTCTATATTTGAGTCCAACAAGAGGATTCGAAAGCTGATTTGCCTGAACATGATACTACTCAGATGTCCACTACAGAGTCAATCTTACCGTTGACTAATCCAGGCAATGACAATTTGCCTATTGCTATCAAGAAGAACAATTGGTAAGGGCCCATTGGCGAGATTATAGGCCTTTACTTGCAGATACCAAATTTTTTCTATTACCTAAACACTAGCATGTATAAAGCTTTCTGTGATCTCAATTTCATGATTCCAGCATATACTTCTCTCAATTTTAACATTTGAGTTTATTATGAGTTGTGTTTTATATACGAGATATTTTTTTTATTTTTTATCATATAGGCCGAACTAACTATTTCAATATTATTTCTCTAATAAGAAGATCGAAAAATATCAGACAAGTATCAAATAAGCATTAAGTATTAAATTTTTAAGCCTCAGAAGTGAAAGAAGCTTTAAAAAAATGATATACGCTTGTGAACATGACAAGATCCCTACTGAAATGTAGAAATATATAGGTGATATTGGTGCTAAGTGCCTTAAGAGATCTAATGAAACTATCCAAGAAAGATGGAGAACATATTTTGACAAGCCTTTCAATTAATAACATCAAAGTTAACTCAGAGATCTGAATACGCTTAACAAAGAAAGGATTATCAATGAGTAAAAAATTCACGTCTCAGAAGTAAAACAGGCTTTAAAAAAATGATATATGCTCTTGTACATGATGATCTCTATCAAACAGTGGAATTGTATAGGTGATGTTTAGTGCTAAGCAGTGAACGAGACTTCTATAAGATTAAGCTAAGAAAGTAATTAATGAATAAAATAAGGCTATGCTGTCCATATTTTTGAAAATCAAGAAAGATATATAAAATTGTGAAAATTCTAAATAGGTCAAGCTTATGAAGTTGAATTTTTGAAGTATGGCCTAAGCCTTCAGAGTTCTTTTTTTTTTTTTTTGTTCAAAGAATTGAAACCTATTCTGAAAGGAAATCCTCTTCAAAACATGGTTTTGTTTGATATGTTTAACTTCCACTGAAAGACGTTTCGAGGGAATCTTTCAATCCTTGTCTCTGTTCTCTTTTGTCTGGAAGTTTAGAGATTTTTGAGAGGACCTTTCCCACAAAACGATGCCTCAGCTAATGCTTCATGGCACTCATTAAATTGAACTTCCGACAAGTATAGTTTGTCCTTGTAAAGTCTTCTTTCAATGAAGTTCTGTCGTTAGACTCCTTTTGGCTGAAATATAACTGTGGTCACCTATTGAAGGGTGTCTTTAATGAGTTGCTTGTATATTTTGAATCTACAGTTGTTTTGAAAAGTTCTTTCAAAGTTAATTAGTCAATGGTCCACGGGAGACCAGTTCTTGGAAATTTTCTCCATCCAAATTTCCATAGATCTTCTATTTATTCACTTAAGTTCTTCACAAGGCGACACTCTGTTAAAGAATGAAGAACTTTTGGCAGGGTGATACCATAGCATAACGATATTGTGCAATTCATACCACTAGAGGCATAAACCATCTGAGTGGAAACATACCACCATCATTCAGCAGATGGCTAATCTGCATTGGATTTAAACTTGGCTACGTACAGACCGCAATTGACTTGGTAATGAGACCCAAGAGTTTAGAGGATGAAGCTAAAGGTCAACATCATCCAATTTCTCAAATAAACTCACCCTAAAACTAGGTCTGATTGGTAAAAATAGATGGAAACGGCCTCGTTGTTGGCAACGATGATTTCAAGGCTAACTCCATTAGAATTAAGTAGGAAGGGAATTTGGAAGGAAAAACATACCAAACTATAGTGAGTGCAATTAGCAGAAACAGAACTCCCTATTGCTGATGATCGTTGGCAATTTGACTATGAATTTTATGAGTAGCCAAAATTCTCTCAAAGGATCGACAAGATCTCCTTCTCACATTGTGAGAGTATTCATAGCCATCCAAGGCAATGAATATGGACACACTGCGCCACAAAAGAGCAGGTATGCTTCTAAGAACTTGTTGAGGTAATCACTTAAACTGTTCTCTTTAGTTTTCTTTCGTTACTCTGTAAGTCATCATATTGAAAGGAATCCCCATGCTGACAGGTCCAATTGTTACATGCATAGTGGTTTTTGTTCGTTGACCAACTCTTTGATAGGCAGTTGAGATCTCTTCAAAGGGACATTACTTGGTACCATTGAAAACTTATTTTTTTATGAACCCACTTTATCATGGACTTCTTTTTTTTTTTATCTGAGTCTTCTTTTTTTGAAGGATGAAAAAAACGACTTTTTTCCAGGATGACAAAAGCCTCTTTTTTATCGTTGGCTTTGATTTACTTCGAACGACTCATTCTTTAGAACAGCTAAATCTTTCAATGAAGGGAGATTTCCTCGTGATGTCCTTTTGCCCTTCCTTTTTGCTCATTTAAAGTTATTTAAAGTTAATGGAAACAATATCTATCATCTAGTATGATGTGAATAGAAAAGAAAAGGCTAATAATACAATTAAGACATGATTAAATGGAGTGTTACAGGAGTTTTAACTGACAAGACATGTCTATTAGGTTGAAAGGAAAATTTACAAATACCTATGCTATATGAGTGTGAATGCTAGTCAATTAAAGGGAAAGTATCCATAAAATCGGTTTAGTTGAGATGTGCATGTTGAGATGAATGAGTATTTATACTACAGATGGTTTGTTCATTATCTCTCTTTGACTATTAGAAGCCCATGTATGTGAATACTCAATGAAAGACAATCCATACATCCGCCCCAATTAGTTAACATCAAGGCCTTGTGGTGGTTCTACAATAATGTCGTAGGAGTTTTATCATTAATTGAGTTCGAACAACTCAGGTAAGTGTCTGCGCCTGATCTAAAAATTAATTTGCTTAGGTCAAGCTAACTTACTAGTTTAGGGTCGAACTATTTACTAGGATTTATGAAAGAACAACTAAAGTAATTCTTAAGCCACACCTTTCCGAAACAATATCAAATAGGTTTACGATTTTAAAAACTTTTAATAGTCCCTCAGATTGATAATTTCTTTCAATTAAATCCTTTTTATAAATTTTTAAATTGATATTTTAAATATTAAGGGTGTGTTTGTTTGTAAGGTTAAATTTAAGAAGGTTAAAATTAAATTTGGATAGAGATATTTTTTTATTGAAAGTTGTGAATGATGTGAATAAAGTTAGTTATTATATTAGGATATGTGAGGGATGTGATATAAAGTTAGTTATTATGTTGGAATATGTGAGGGATGTGATATAAGTTAGTTATTATTAATAAATTTAATTTTTAATATTAAATATTATGTGTGATGTGATATAGCTGGTTAAAATTAAACCAGGTTAATTTTAAACTCCTAGACAAACGGGGCCTAAATGATGAAAATACCCCTTCTTTTTTCTTACTGCTACCCTGCCTCCACTGCTGCTGTCGTGCTCGCAACTGCACAGAGCCACCGCACATGGACCCTACAGACCCATCGCGTGCAAGGCCTGTGTGGTGACCTCTGTCTTCTGTGGGAGCTTCTCCTGCGAGCGCAAGGGGCCGCGCAAGTTACCAGGCCTATTGCGGAGATGAGCTCGCAAGGGCCATGTTTGGCGGCACTGCATAGTCGTTAACAAACCGAAGAAGAGGAAGGGTATTTTGATCATTATATATTTTAAAATTTTAATTTAAAAATAAATTCTGTAAGAATTTATAAGAAGGATCTGAATGAAAGAAATTATCAACCTCAGGGACACTACTGAAAAGTTTTTGAAATCATAAACCTACTTGATATTACCCAAAATCACAGGGACCTAGATCATATTTACTAAAAAATTATTAAAGGCTCACGAGATGCATGAGCATGATTACACGAAGAGAGAAAACTATTAATCACTCTGAGAAGAAAATGATTAGTGGATCAAAACTAAGGCATCCAATAGAATCCTACAAGTCCGTCAAAAGGCAACCTAAGGGGTCTTCGATGTCAAGACCTCAGAGAACAACTCCAAAGATCGAGTCAAAGTCATGATACTGAAAGAATAACCTAACAGAACTAAGGCATCCAATAACATTAGGGCTCACAAGATATACTTACGTGATTGCAAGAAAAGATGAAGTTACGAATCATTCGATAAGATATTCAAGATCTAAAGGTTACATCCTGATGCATCAACATAAATAAAGAAAAAACTAGCCTCGACTTCAATGACAACTCGGGTCTAGAGAAATAAAGACCTTGACAACTCCATCATCTAGTTGGTACAAGAGAAATAACAAAGAATCCTCGAGGGTAGTCCTCCAGGTTAGGACAACAACCATTGAGGTCTGACCTAAATTGTAAAATGATCTGGTGCTTCCAATAGTGTTGCATCGTCTGAAAACATAACAAAAGTTACCCAAAATAGGAGAAAAATGGATTTGTTAGTTATTTAACGGTACTTGGAAAGAGTGCACGGACAAGTACAATGAGGTATGAGAATATGAAAACCTACTTTTATCCTCCAATAAAAGGGGAGAAAACCGGTAAACCAAAAGCAAAAGGGTGAAAAGTAGTGGACTTAGGAGGAACTCAAGAAAAACGAGCATTCTCATCTTCCTTTTCACTTTCACCTTGAGCAATGAAGCATTTAAAGGAAACCAACACTCCTACTCAAAACAGGGAACCTCCAGCCAATCTAAAAATACTGTCATACCACAGCACCATCATAGTAATATAACTTGGAAACTTTCTTGAGAGAGCTTTAGACTATAAAAGTCTTGGTTGCTAATGTAAAAAATTAATAGCACCTCATGGCATAAACTTAAACTATATGAGTGAACCAATCACGTTACCATACGTTGAAGAACAAACAGAAATCTAGTATAAAAGAACAAAAGAATGATAATTCTGATTAAGGACAAGCTGAGAAAATCAATTTATATTACATTATAGATTTAAGAACGATAATTAAAACATTCAAATGGATACTAGTATTTTCGCCGTGCAGATACTACACAGAATGTTTTCATATTCTCTTAAGATAAATGCATTTATTATAAAATCTAAATAAAAATTGTAAGTCATATATTTAATTTTTTCTATTTAAAAATATATATTAATTTTTTGTATATAAATATTTTATGATAAAAATATAACATACTAAAATATTAATCGACATTTAATTACAATAAATAAATTTATAATTTTACATATAAATATTTATATGTTAACATATACAAAATAAAATCAATCAAATTTAATAATTAAATAATGTAAATTAAATATTTAATAAAATGATTACAACTAATTTAATTTAACATAAATATTGATTGAGATTAAAACATTTAATTAACTCTAATTTAGCTGGACTTGCAATTAAAATTTCAATGCATAGTTGTTTAAGTTCTTATTATTAAATAATTATTGTTATTATTAAATTAAAAGTTAAATTGAACATAAATTAATTTTTTTTATTTATATGTAAAACTTTTAACATAATAATAAAGTTAATTTATTTATTTATAATCTTACTTGCATTTTAATATATGTATAATAATATATATATTATCTAATAAATAATTAAGAAAGATAAATATAATTAACTTGAATAAATTTCAAAATTAATTTTAAATTTAAAAAAGTTAATTAATTTGAATCAATTAAATTAGCCTCACAATTGAAAATTTTAATCTATAATTAATTGTTCAAAATTGAGTTTAAGATTTTCATTTTGAATTAAAATTTTATGACTTTTTGATTGATATTGGTATTTAAAATATTTATAAAATTTATATGTTAGCATTAACTTAAATAAAATTGTTAAAGCTCTACCAAATTAAAAACTATGCATTATCATATAAACTTAAAATTTACGCTAAATTTACTCGTATTTTACTTGTTTCAAACTTGATTTGATTTTGTTTGATTTAAAATCAATTTACTCATAATTAAATTGTTTTAATTTAATTATATATGTGAAATTTTTAATTTAATAATAGAGTTTATTTATATTATAACTTTTCATAAATATCACTCAACTTAGATGTTAAATTAAAAATTAAAAATAATTATCATTATTATTTAATAATTATCTCTATATGTTAACATATATAGATAAACTTTTAATTCAATTTAATGAGAGGATAGAGAGGAGAGGAGGGAGGCTAGGGGTGATAGGAAAGAGAGAGTAGAGAGAGGAGAGAGAGAGTGATTGGAGAGAGTGGAGAAAATGGGGGGAGAGGGATGCCAGGGGCACAGGAGAGAGAGAGAGAAAGAGAGAGAGTAGAAAGAGGAAAGAGAAAGATAGTCATAGGAGAGAGTGGAGAGAGAGGGAGGCCATGAGAGAGAGAGAAGGGAAAAGTAAAGAGATAAGAGAGCTGTGGTATAGATGCAATTAATAAAATTAATAGCAGCATTTTGGAGACTTCAAAAGTTCAGCAACTTGGTACCAACTTCAAATATATAGTATAGATTGTCGATATACACATAGCATGAATCTGGAACAAGAAGTTATGTTCTCCTTCCTATCGAACCACTATAATCTGAATTTAATTTTCCAATCAACTCAGCCCCCAAAAACTGGAATTTCAAAATAAAATAAGTCACTGTAATTCCTCAACAAAACAAAGGACTTAAAATATAAAAATAAACTCACACATGGATTAACAAGTCGACCAATATTACTGCAGATTTTTGTAAAAGTTTTACTAAATGTAACCATTGACTAGGACAACTCCTTAATAATATGTGACTTGCCTCTCTAATATATCCAACCATGATTGCATTATACATGCCAGCAGTTGGCATCACATTCATCATCCTTGCATCATTCAACAAGTTGTATGCACCTTCATACTGCAGGATGGAAAAAAGATCACGTACCGAGATCAGTTTGAACCAGTGAGACATTAAATGACCAGAAATAAATTGAAATCCAGAGTACAAAATAGAATGAGATAGTGCTTAAAACTGACTTTCCAGCCATGGCAAACAAAGAACTGAGAAGATTCAGTCGGGATGAACATAAGCAATCACACCAACAAACATATATTAAATAAAATGCCCAAAAGAAATTGTCTGTAACTGAAAGAAATCACTTCAAAATATAGATTACACAGATGCCTACATCCTTTTTGTAGTTGGATTGCAGCCAACAGTACAATTTTGCAATTAACATGCAAGCAAAAGTGTAATATTTGTTCAAACATTATCAACAAGTTCACGAAAATGAAGTTTATTAAGATAAATCTCAAACAACATAACCTTTATGAACATTTTTTTTGAAACTAAACAACATAACCATTGATGCATATCAAACCATGTTTTTTTTTCCAAGAGAATATACGTGACACTTGCTAAAAGACAGTGCAAGAAAAAAATAAAGGAACAATATGTTGAACAAAATAATGAAATGTTAATCTTAATTTTTATAATATATGAAGTATCTTTTACGTCATTTGAGTAAGACCTTTCTACTTACAAAGCAACAAAGTTGAATGATTTACCTTGAAACCATCAAACAAAATCATTCAAATTATTGGAAGTAAGAAATCCCATAATATGAGAAATTTGAAGTACAAGTAATCTATCGTATGTAGTAAAAATGATGGTAACAGATAACTTACATCTTTCATCTTTGCATGCAGAATCATCATGTTTCTAAAGGTATCTGCAACAGGTATCACATCATGGTTGCAAATCATCGAATATACTTGATGGACCTTAATCATAAGAAAAGAGGAAGTGAACATAAAGGCAAAAAAGTATATATTTATGGATAAATTGTTCTGGAAAAAAAATTATAGATCTGATATTGGTGTCTTTGATTTGAATCCACAGTTACCCCATTAAATGTTCAAGATCATATGCCATTCAGAACCCAACAAACAAACATCCCACAATTTTAACTCCTTGTGCATCAGTATGCTAAAAATGTAGACACTTCAGAATAAAAGAAGGTTCTTGGAAGCAGAGAAAAGGTAGCAAAGCTTTTGACTGCTAAAAACTCTATTAAGACTACTTGCTTGGAAACAGTGCAACAAATAACTCATTCAAGTAATATTACAAAAAAGGATTTCTACTGGACATTATTAATTTTAAAAAAGAAGCTAAATGTAGAACAGATCCAATAATAGGTCAAATATAATCAAAAGTATCAAGCCCTACATCTAAAGATTTTGTTAGTCATTTTTAAGATTTTAACTTTTTTAAGAAACAAAGAGCTTATGATGATTGCCTTTCTCAACAATGAACCAAACCGTTTACTGGGTAAAATGGTAAGAATTCTCATATGACTTCCCAGAGTTATTGTTGGTTGCTCCACATGAAATTGTGTTGTTGCTCCATTTACACTTCTTGGCTATTGATAAGCTTCACCCACTCTATCTACAAGTTTAATGTGGTTTAATAGAATGTTTCTTGTAGCAGATGTCAGGGAAAACAAATTAGCAAAAACTAAATCCGATCAAGTTGAATCGGACCGGAACCCAACCTAACTGATAAATGTTTTATTGAACAAAAGATTATATATAAAGGTAACCCAAACTTAAACCAATCCGATTACATAAAACCTAAACCAAACCGGCTTAATAAATGAGTCAAAATTCATGAACCAAATATAAAGATTCTGTGTCAGATTCGGGTCAGGTTAAAGGGTCAATCATATACTGCCACCCTTACGTTTAGGCCTATAAATGATTCAAATTTTGACCTGATTCGATCTGAGATTCGACCCGAAAATATTGTTAATCAGATACATTTTACATACCATTTACTTGATTTAAAATTTGACCGATCAATTTTTTTTCCAAGTTGAATCATGAATCAATTATGATCTGATCCGTTTATATCTGACCCGATCTAGTCAATATAGAAAATTTAATTTTTGTTGAATGTTCATCCAAATTTGCCAGTAATTCCTTGAATGTTTTTTCTAAAATAAAGTGACATAATATTTCCATACTATTTAAGTCCTTTTCTCCTCCTATTCCAAACTAATGAATCATTGCAACTGCTAAAATATACCACTCTTGCTAAGGCATCTCATTTCCTAGTAGAAGGTAATCGCCGCACCCTTTATCAATAAGCCAAAAGTTGGGATACATTTTGGAAAAAATGAATAAAGTTTTACTATTAAAATAACAATAACCTCATAATTAATATCTCAATCATTTACTTTGTAATAAACTGAGATTGTATATTTGTATATATGAAGACCTGACTCAATCTGAAGAGCACTAGTTTAACACAACCCAACCTTTGTACGCATGAAGAGCACTAGTTTAACACAACCCAAGACCTGACTCAACCTGAATCTTAGCCTAGTAGGATCACGGTCAAGGTTGATCTGATCCTAAGTGTGATTCGATCCGAATTTATGGATTTGGACATGGCTCAAGGTTGATTTGATCTGATCTGAACACAACCTGCTCACAAGCTTACTTACATTTGCTCTTGTCTAGCAATATGCTATAATGTGCTTTCATTCCCAACTGGTGTTCATTGGGAGGACCTCAGCTCTATATTTGGTAGCTTTTTAAAGTTAAATTTGACTAAAGTTAAACTTAAATGATGAAAATTATTTTATCTTGAGATTTGTGTAGGATGTGAACTATAGTAAGTTGTCATCTTGGCTTTGCATATGATGTGGCTTGCGAGTTTAACTAGGTTGATGTATACTTGCTAAGCAATCACAAGTTTGCTGATGATTGCTGAATGAAATCATGGAAGAAATGATTTTTTCTATGTTGAAGACTTGCTGCTATATAAGTAGATTTCAATCACCAAAGTTTTATCATTACTACACATGGATTCTTCTATAGCAACCGTTAACAATGACTTTAACAAAGCTTTTTTTCTCTTTTATGATTGGTATATTTAACAACTTACCCAGGTCAAGCTAGTTATATTCTGTACGCTTTGACATCATGACTTCCCCCATCCTTTGTGTCAAACCACCAGGTCCCAGCAAAGCTATGGGCACTAACAATGCTTCATTTATTCGTATTCAATTGATAATTGATTCTATTTGTCGACTAATTATCATCCAATTCAATTCTCCACAAACAAGAAGAGTTTATTAGTTGTATTTCAAAAGTACTTGATGTAATATACTCCTTGGCCGTAATGTAATGGGCAATTGCTTTGATGATGGGCGTAGAACATGATCAAAAGCCTGACTAACGAAAATCATACAAGGGTCACAACTAGAGATAGCATTTCGGAGTTGCATTCAGATATGTTGCCCATAGGTAGCAGCAATACCGTCAACCATATTGGAGTTGAATCACCATAAATTGCAATAAGAGTAGATTAGGAAAAAAGGTTGAATAGAAGAATATATAGCAAACTAGGAATTTACCAAGTCAAACTCATTACATCGCTCACAGGCATGTAAAATTGGATGAAAAGAATCAATCGGAAGAACCAAACCAGACTGGTACACACGTTCAGCAATATCAATAGCTGTTTGCACCTGCAAAAATTGGTGAAATATTTTAAGACAATTCAGTGTAACAAAATGTGCTTGAGGTCATAAATTTTCTTTAGGGAGAAATACTTGAGGCACATGGAATTAGCATCTAAAAAAGCAGCAAGAAAAGCATGTGATGTATTTGATACATAAAAGGCCTAGGCCACTTACAAAAAGCTGTGATAAAGGAAGTTTTGAGATTTATGATATTGATTGCGCACTATTAAAAATATAAGAAAAGGAAGGAATCTAAATGGCATTTCTTAGTTGTTTCTTATGAGGTATGTTAGAACATAGCATCATGTTCTCCAGCATACTATTTAACATAACGATACATGAAACATAATGAGAAACTATTATATAAACGAACAAAAAAAGTGATGTCCTCATGGAAGTATGCGCCACAGCCCAACAGAACATTCATGTCTAGAAACGTTATGCACAACCACCACTTTTACCGGGCGCAAACCCAGAAAGTTACTGTGAGTTCCAGAAACAATATTACCATCCTACTCGCCTTTGGTGGTTCTTGAAAACCAAGTTTGACATCTAAGTGGACAGGGGAAAGCTTGAAGAATTCATCTTGCAAAATTGGGCCAATACAAACAACAAAGGTCACTAGGGTGAGGCCAAGACACAAACAACCAAAATGGAAAGTACCCACACAGCATAAAACACTGATGACGCGGATTGTCAGCTATATTTTGACCTACACACCATGAGTTGGCCATAAACGACTAGCCGAAGTTAAAAGCATTGCACCACATCCTTCTTTAGTAATCCCCTTCACCTTCATTATCAAATAAATAAATAAATACTTCACCTTCTCTTCTCAAGATCTGTAGATAAGACTTCACACCAACAACTTCAGTCATCACTATGACAACACTTATCAACTCTACCTTATCCACCAATCTGTTTCTTTTGCAGATGAGAATGGGCATATAATGAAGGTCACCTTTTTTATCGTACGGGTCAAGTCTAGCAACAACACCATTCTGAAGAAGACAACCTTGAATGACTTTAGAGTGGCGATATCAATTCTTGACCTTTACATCAATTTCCTAATGGCCAGTGGGGTTAGCACCATCCAAGGAGATCCTAAAGATACTCTATGTTCCTTCCAAATTGCACATCAACCTATGGTTGACAAGCTGGACCCCAGAGAGGCAGAAATGTCGAAACCCCAATAAGGTGTGATCCATGTAACCTTCAATAGCAACATCCAAACTTTTATCCTACCAGGTAGAGTCGGCTATATAAATTCTTTGTTTTTATTCCACTTTATCAGATAACAACTCCTTATTTAGCTCTAAACAGAAAACATTATGCCTTAAAATTTCTTATTATGCCTTTTTTGGTTTTTCCCCTTTCATTTACTTAAGCAAGACCTAATAACCTAACTTTTCTTATTGGATGTTCTAGCTGACTATGATATGCATGAATAAACCATCTGAACTAACTCTTTCTAAACTTATCTTCAATTAAGGTTACCCTAAAATGAAGATAAAAGCACTTGTATTGATCATCGCCCCCACTCTAAATGAGAAGCAACAATTTAAAGCACTGGATCTCATTTCCCAGCACTCCAATATGTTTGCTTGGAATCCTTCTAACATGGAGGTGATTGATGATGTAATCATCTACAAACACATTGTCTCCCTTGATGCCAAACCTGTTAAGTAAAAGGAGTCAATAAGATGGTAACTTTTTGAAGCACGTTTCATCTGGGAAGTATGCTATCCAAAATGGCTTACGAATGTGGTGCTCAGAAAGAAGGTAAATGAAAAATGGTAGATATGCCTTTACAACCACATACTAAATCAAGTCTTCCTAAAGGACTCATATACCCTACTCAGTATTGACACACTGGTTGACAGAACGATGGGGCATCCAATCATGAGCTTCTTTGACAGATACTCCAGGTACCACCAGATTAATAGTAGAAGGGAAGGAGACAATAGCATTATCACAGAAATGGGCAGCAATTGCTGCAATATCATATTGTTTGGCTCAAAAATACAGGTGCTATTTATAAACATATGGTAGAGGTTGTCTTTAAGGAGTAGAAGGACAAGAATCTGGAAGTCTATGGCATACTTATCAAGAGCACATCAGATAGTCAACATTTATCGAACCTTCAGAAAACGTTCAATACCTTAAGGAAATTCTAAATGAAGCAAAATCCAATGAATTTCATGTTCTCAGTCTCTTTTGTCCAGCTCTTACAATACCTTTTACCTAGGGCATTGAGCCCAATTCGGACAATATTCAACAATCCTGGACATGACTCACCAGGTAAGTAGCCAGTTTGAAATGTTTCATATCAAAGTCTGAGTCTGGAGAATGATGTCCCACTTTCTTCAAAGGCCTCTAGGGAAACAAATTGACTAAATAGATGTCGGAGTGCAAAGCAACTTTCATCTCTTTTAAGATTTACCTCGTCCCTAGAAAGGCAAACCACTGTACATCTATTTGAGGGCTTCGAACACTATCGTTTTTGTCGTAAACATTTAAGAAGAAAACAAGATTTAGTGTCAGGTGTTTTACGTAAACTACATCTCATAGACCTAATACCCTGTTCTGAAAGAGCTTGCCTAGGAATATATCAGCAAAGCCAGAAAACATACATCATATTTTCCAGCCTATGCCATCACCGAGGTAGCTGATCATCCACCTCGATGAGTGCTACATAGTCCAGAAGCTTTAGGTAGACACCCATGAAGGGGAGTTCAACGTGTACTTCATCCCACTTAAGACAATCAAAGCTCGGAACTTGGCTAAGTTCATTTCGAAGTTGACTACCTCTGAACCTCATTCTAGTGAGCTACAGCGTTTTCAATGCACCCTTAACATATAAAGCTTCATGGGCACTATCCCAACGAGCTAAAGTGCTCCTAACCACCCCCAATCAAAGTAAAGTTTCACTGTTCCATAGAGCTCAACTTCTTAGTCACTAGCACTAGGCAGAGTACAAAGCACTCTTCACATGGATACAATTTGCCAAGAGTGTCGGCGTAGAATACTTACAAGTCTACAACAATCAACTGCTAGAGGTAAATTAGGTTAAAGGGATGGTCAAAGCTTGGGATGACAAAATGATAAACCATCTTAGGTTCAAGACCTTAATACCTTACCCCAAGAAGTATAACATCACATTTATGCCACAAGGCTAAAACGAAATGCAGATTACTTGACCATGTATGGAAGCCTAGATTTTCAGCAATAATCCATTCCTAATCATCTCAGACATGACATTCGAAAATTCGCAACAACAAAGCAAGCATTATGTTAGATGAACGAGATCATTGCCCATCTTAAGGATGGTGTCCAAACCATTGATTGAAAAATAGCATGGAATCTCAAATTCAAAAGAATAACTACTAATCAATGGAGAATTATACTAACGGTCCTACTTGCGACACTAAAACAAGTGCCATTTCCCAGAGGAATCAGCAGAGGTCCTAAAAGCAGTTCAAGCTGATGTCATGCATGTCGCGTGAGAAGCCCAATCATACACATCCTAATAGGGCTATGTCTGACCTAGGATTCATAGAGATGCCAACACAATTGCGGAGAAATTCCCCTAAAATGCCAGCAATACGTAGATCTTATCAACCGCACTGTTGGATACTGGCACCCCATTAATTCATCCCGGCAAATAGAGCTGGATATAAGCCATTCCTTTGGCACATGACACTTCCCAGCAAATAGAGCTCATATGGGCTAATATCATCTTTCATTATGGAGTTCCAATGAAGATTATCACTGATAATGGTGCAACATTGGCCTTCAGGATTTCTGTGATAAGCATGGCATACAACTCCGATATGCCTCGATTTAGCACTCGCACACTAATGAACTAGCCAAACTCGCAAAAAACAAGCTCAATGTACTTAAGAATTAGTTGGACAATGTCATTAATAGCAAAAGCGGCTTAGGCCTACAACACCACACCCTTCGAAGAAAGGATCAAGATTTCACAACCATTTAGATGTGGTCAATCCAATGGAACTGGAATAATACTCTCTCAGGTAAAAAACCATCACCTATGGACCTCGCGAATCTGAAGAATGGACGAAGGACAATGATAAGCCCTAGAAGGTAGACTTGGACCTCCTGGAAGTAGGCCTGTAAACAGGTTGAATTTTGATCTGATTTGATTCGAGGTCCGAATTGAATTTAGTGAGCAAATGAATATTTTTTTTAGATCTAATGCTCTAATCAGATGATACGACAGTCTCTATGTCTATCTCTCTCCTGGCAACGATCTAATTTGACCCAAATAAAAACAAAAGACAATAACAAACGCAAAACCCAGAGAATCAACAACACAAATTGCTCACCCAAAGGCAATCTATCAATTGTCGGGGGCATCATCGGCTTCTCCCTCTTCTCATCTTGTCGACGATCTCCACCGTCAAAGTCCACCACCCTCGATCCAATATTGATTCAATTGTTTAAGTTATTAAGCCTATATAACTTTCTCATTCTTTTCAAGTTCCACTATGTATTGAGACAAATTTAAGGAGGCAGCAACAAACGCATCTCCAGATAAATGTTGTAGATGCAGACGCAACTATCCGCAGCATGTTCGATCAGTTTTACTATCTTCACTAGATGCACCTCCACTTTAGGGTTCAGCATGACCAAGCGGGTCACATTCAATACTTTATGCTCAACTATCACACTTGATTGATAGTCCTAGAACTTGATAAAAAACATATGTAAGAGACTTGTCACTTGTTTCACCTTATTCTTCCCAATGGACTTTAACTCCACAAAAGTGAAGAGGAAACTAAAGAGACAAAAGCTGCAAAGAAGAGTAAGAGGATGCAACCCTAATTCCGGCTTTCCTATTCACAAGAGACAACAATCACAGTTATCTATGTCGATCAATCCCAATTAATAGCCACCCACAACCATATTGGTGCAAACACATCTTGTTGTCATGTCAATTAGGGTGTGATCACTAAAGCATCATGATTCCATGCTCACACTTCCCTAAAGCATGCGTAGAGAAGGAACAACCACAATATATCATCCCTATGAAGGAACCTTCATGGACCCTTCTCCAACAAGAAAAAGCACCATTTATATCTTCTAAAATATTAAGAAGTGTACACACACAGGAGAAAAAAATACATTTGATTCATATTTTCACTTACATTTCCTATAACATCCTTTGTAGGAATACATCAATCAAAAGAAAAGAAAATGAAACTACAAAAACATTCATATTATGACCTACATTGTGGTTGCGGCACAAAGGGCTCATGAGGGGTCCCCTTCGTATGCTTCAGCCCCTCCATGCACTAACGACAAGCTCCTCCCAAAGGCCAAAAAAAGGTTTGTTTGTTCTCTCCTGGGCCTCCTTGGCAAGAGCTTGAACTCCTGATAGCTTGAAAAGGACTAGTAAGGATCATCTAGACAAGGCAAAATATCCGACCGCTAGATCTCAAACTTTATCAATAACTTGGCAAACACCAAAGTTGAGCACAGTTAGCCATAGGTCGGTTGAGTCTGTATGACCCAACTAGCAGGACATCTGGCTATAATGTCTAAAGCATTGCTCAGTGTTTGCCCAATGTGCACGTTCCGCTAGCGCCAAGGTTACCAACAACCTCAACAAATTTGGTTTCTAGGACTGGCTCCACATCATCAAGGTTTATTATCTTCTTCACACTGACCAAGGTTCCCTTCTCAATGCCAACAACTTTCCCCATACTTCCTCAACAACTTTTGACTAGTAAATTTGGCACCCTACCATCACAAAAATAGAGTTCTATGTCGCGGGTGGCCACTCGCTAAAGCGCTCTCCTACCACCTCATATACAGCCTACAAACTGACTTTTGCGAATTCAAAAGGGGTGCCTTCAAGTTGCATACATAACGAGGGCTTCGGCTCATTTGTCTCTACTTTTGGTTCGAGACAGGCGCCTCTCTTTCTAACATGTGCCACAAATTTTGCTATCGCAAAATATCATTTTGGGAGATCATCGCCAACAACTCTTAGACCACCATGACCTTTGCGACGTATTTCCTGCAGGCTTTCGCTCCACTTTCGACAGCCAAAAGAAAGATGTCCACCTTTTGGATCCCTAGAGCCCCTTCTTCCAGCAGTAAACACATGTTGTGCAATTATTTTTCAACTGCCTAAGCCCCACATAAATATTTGCACCCAATGATTTTCTCAAACCATCCACTCTCCACGTGGTAAGCATAGTTATGATCCAAGCCATCAAGTGTGGTGCCAATCAAATCCTACCAACAGCACAAGCCATAATGATGTTTCTTCTAAATGGTCTATCCCTCTTGATAAACTTGGATCGATCAAAGCCACACCACGTTCCTCGAAGCTCTAAAATCAATAACATTACTCTGTGGGGGCAACCCTAATTCTATTAGAGCTTCGCCTATCATTTTCTTTGTAGTATGGCACCCTACCATCACAATCTCTATTTTGTCCACCTCGTAATGCCACTTTAGCCACTCTACAACACCACGCCGGCAACATCCACTGCTCCAAGAAAGCACACAATATGGAGGCCTTAGGCAGCAACCCTACACTATTGGTTATCGATAGTACAACTCCAGAGAGATGGACAATTATTCTGCAAGCCACTCCCATAACGTCCCTCTCCAAGGTCCACGTGATTGAATCTTGGCCCTTTTTGGAGAATCTTTGCCCTGCTTGGCAGTATCCTCCATCCAACAACTAGTAGCCGGTAAGAAAGATCATCAACTATGGCCTTGTTATGACTTTTCATGCTGGACCTTGACGACTACTTGTAGGAGTCTCCATATTCTTAAGGGGGCATTTCTTTTGATGTTATCATGGTGTTATGTTATGTTATTTAGAAAAAACAATTGTTTGGTTTAATAACATTTATAAATAACCTTTTATAAAATTATTAATCAAAAGATGACATCTATACATAATATCAAGATAACAATGAACCAAATGACCCCTAAGTTAACACTCCCACAGGAATTCATGAGATTTTTAGTCTTGAGCCCAATTGATTTGATTTTATCGATTTGAGTCGATATCATCAAATTTTGCTCCAATTGGACTTCCCGGGACCTAGACTTCGACATGTTTAATTTTTTGGTGAACTGAAAGCAACATGACTTCTGAATAGACGTGTTCACCCAAATCACCTTAAATACCCAGATTGATGGTGGGGTCTTGTAGAGCATCTCATGTTGGTCCAAGCTATGCAACATTGGCATAATCTGCTTTTTGATTGCCAATTGAAAGCTTAAAGTTAGTCTCAAGTTGGCTTTATGATATCCATCTACTGGGCTACTTCCACTGCAACTTTCTGCCAAATAGTGGACTGAATTTATCCAACTTTCTCCTTGAAATTCTCCCATTGACTCTATCATGGTTTTTGGTAATTTCATGATTTTATGGGTTTTCAGCTTTGAGCCCAACTTTGTGATTTCATGATTTTATGGGTTTTCAGCTTTGAGCCCAACTTTGTGATTTCATGAATTCAATTTGATCGATCTCAGCCTGATGTCATCAAACTGAGCACCAACTAGACTTCTACGAACCTAGACCTTCATGTTTTCAAAATTTTAGGTCAGCAACCAGATCATTTCTTCTAAATACCTGCATGCCCACTCAACAATGTTCTTTCAACTGAAGGAGAATGATGCTAATCCATGAATTTATCATGCTTCCATAATCGGATAGAAGACGGGTAATGTGGGCAGTAAACAACTAAACAGAAAGGTCAGCAAAAGTACATGCATGAGGACATTAATTGGAGAACCTAACTGATACAATTCAAAAAGAAAAACTAACTAATGCAAAATGTCCTCAAACCTGAAGGCCCCAGGATTAACTTAGCATGGAAAATTATTTTTGCATTCATTTTAAGAAAATTTATTGTGCATTAAATTTGTTTGACTTTAAATGTGGTTTAGTTCCACTCCGAATATTTCCTGTTTAGCTAAAAAGAATTTCCCTATTTAAGTTATGTTTTTTCTAAAGAGATTTTATTGATGTATGAAGAAACCTTATTACTAGTTCAACTTACAGAATCGTCCATGGGAAAAGCAATGTTAAATGCAAAAGTAAAACATATTCCTCATCCCAAGCATTTTCCACCTTTTTCTCAAAATAGTATCATCATCAATGATCAATCTTAACCAAATTCTTCCCTTATATTTGGTCACCGTGTCATCAGTCAAGCACATTATCCAACTACATCAATACTAGAACTCTTGCATGTGCACCCATGAGTGAAATATCCTATAATCGCTTGGGTGCTATACATGTCATTTGTTAACTCAATTGTACCACCTCATTGCCCTTAAAAACGCCAAACTTCCTAGCTCGAGATTATCACAAGCACAACCATCAACGTTCATCGCCAGTCTCACCAACCCACATATCCTTTGCGAGTTAGTTGCTCCCATGATGAGGTAATTTCATACACACAAATGAGACACTTTAGCATCACCGAGTCTTCCTACAATAACAACAGTGAAAGAAAGCATGTCGATCTACAAGGGAAGTATGTCATTCCCACTTCACCGTGAATTTTACAACAAATCAGCACCCCTTCAAATTAGTTATCGGCATGACTAATCGATCTTTTTTCAAATTAGCTTTGCTTCTATTGGTTCTAAGACAGATGACTAGGACCATTAATTAATATTAATTCCTTACTACTAAACAATCAATTGCATGCAGTGTTACATGAATCTGCCTTTTGCAATTTTTACCATCCCTGATCCTAGTACCCTATGCCCACAAGTAGATTTTGTAATTTCCTGATTATGACTGCTAATCCTGAAACTATTCCATTATTGTGATAGTCTGTTACTAAGTTTGCTAATATCTAATAGTTCTATTTGCATCCATATTGTCCTGCATCAAAACAAACTGCCATAATATGCAATTATTACTCATGGCTACGATAATCTGTGGAGGATGTAGTGAACTCTTTTACTTTTGTCTTCATTCAGCTACATAAACAAAGAGTTCAGGAAGAATAGCAGAAAGCACACCTTCAACAAATTGCAAGAAAGTTTGATAAGCTTGTCACATGATGCAATGGTCATAACAACTCCAACTTGCACGTGTAGCTTTTCAACTTTTGAAAATATATCTTCAACCTGCAAACAAAACTTGTCATTCGAACAACAAAATTTACAAAACTATTCACACACACAATTTGAAACTTCCATGCAAGATAAAGCAGGACACTAAAATAGTTACTAGAAGGGTGCTGGAGCAAATTATTGCATGAACACGTTTCTTGGATGATTTGAGGAGGAAACAGCTACCATAAAAATTATAGGATAAATATATATATATAGATATATATGTATACACACACACACACATGACAGGCCAAAAAAGGAAACCTCAAAGGTGTTTTGTCAGTACAAATGCATAGGATTCAGCATAGAATTCAAAATACCATGTAATTTGAATATGATAAAGGCTAATTTGAAGTATAAAAAAAAGGCAAAGAAGATTCCAAATTAGAATACAATGCACAACTTCTAAATAAGATAACAGATTAAAATACTTCAAGAAATTAATGCAGGAGAAAAGATAATTGGGATGTGAAGAAGTGAAGGAGACAAAAAAGCAACTCCTAAGCAAATTTGGACATCCAAGTTCCCAAAATCATTGTATAATACCCTGCAGGTTCTCTCTCTCTCTCTCTCTCTCTCTCTCTCCCTCTCCACCGGCATTAAAGTAATTTTATATTTAAAATTGATTTAAATTTTTTTTTTGTTTTACATTTATTAAAATATTTAAATAGACCTAAGGGACTCGGTTGACAAATTTAACCTATCTTAGGATCCAAACGTTAAAAATTTTAAAACATGAACTTGTGTGACATAATACCTAAATCTCAGGGACTTGGATGTAATTTATCCCTTTTAACTATTAGGTTGGTAACAATTATGTTAAGCGGAGTAAGCATTGTTAACAAAAAAACAAATTGATTGTTATTATGGTTGAAATAAGTGTTCAAATAAATGATAAATAAGTTTACTGCAATAATATAATTCATAGAGAAAATTAGTTTTGGTGGTTAATAAAAAAGATAATTATTGCACAATTCCGAAAGATTGGGTGTAATATCAAATAGGTTCATAACTTTAAAAATCTAAAATTTAGGTCCAACTTAAATATTTCACGTCTTTTTAGACAACTTTCATTAATTTTACGCACTACAAAACTTGGTTTTTAAATATTATTTTTAATTTGACAATTACAAAATATCCTTGAAAAAAATCTGTTTCATTTCTCCGATCCTATCCAATCCTTTTAGGGTTTGATGAGGATTGTCACCATCGGCTTTAAACAAAGCACGCGATAGAGGACCACCTGAAATGGTCCTAAATCGAAAGACAGAATAGAGGAAGATGATTGGGAATTTGCTAAGGGGACCACATCAAGATAGAAATTGGGGTGGCGGAGCTCCCACAATTTTAGGTTAAGGTACAACAGGGCAGAACGACAGTGTTGAGAGGCAATGTTCAAGATTAGGATAAGAAGAGCACAAGGGTGGAGAGAAAAGCAAAGCGAAATACAGACTCCTTGGATTCTTTGATCCAAGCTTCAGTGAGTTCTTTGTGATGATGTTTAGAGGGATTTCCTTCCAAGAGTTAAAGCTGGGTTTGCAAGAATTTTCTACAAACGAATTTGGAAGAGGTGTTTATCGTAATTTGAGGCCTATATTTCGATTTTAGAACACATGCTTCCTCGGACAAGGAGGATAAGAGAAAAGGCAGAGCATTAAGCACATCAAAGAGACAACGTAATATGCTGACTTTTTAGGGACTGATACTGTGCCTAAATATTGCATGGTTTATACTACTCTCCAGGACGTGTTTACTTTGTATTAGTGAATACATTAGGAACTATAATGCAAGATAGCAGGAGGAGTAGCTGCCCGACTAGAAGAGCTACTCACCCTATAGTGTTGTCACACAATATAAGCATGCCTTCACCTTACCTTGTTGGTTAGGCGAATCAAAGTGGTATGGGGCGGTAGAAAGATTACCTAAAGCTAAGACTCCTTTTCGGTTAAGAGGATTGGCACTTTAAACATACTTGAGCAATAATTAAGAATCACTTACAAATATCAACATCGATGCGAACAAACAAAAGCAAGCAAGTTGCCATGAAGCAATAATCATAAAAAGCCTCAGCAAATCAGAGCAAGTTGTAATTCTATCTTCTTCATGGTGGATGGGAGTAGCTACACAAGCTCCCGTATTGTCTACCATAAATACTATGAACTAGCAGTACAAGCATCTACAGTTACATCAGAATCATCATTCTATATCACACGGAAAATAATTAGCAATTATGAAAGCTCTCTACCAACTTCCACTTGTGCATGCTCACTTTATTAAAAGACTAATTTGCGATAGAATAGAGAAATTAGTAGCAAAATTTTGTAAACTAATTCAAGGACAATAACTCGAAGGAACAAGTTGAAGTAGCTAAAAGAATTTATGTAATTATAATATGTAAGATATATTTGTAACTTTCTTTAATGTTGTGAAGTTCAAAAATGATTTTTTTTCAATTATCAGATAGAAAAGGTTGCTACATAAATTTGAAAGTGCAATCAGTCCAACATCCAAGTTCAAACTTACATTTTTATTTCACGATTATTGCACTAGCCCAAAAAACATTTTCATGCTATTGTGAACCAAATGCCTCAAGTTCAAGCCCTTGGCATCTCTCAATTATCTCTAGCATAAGTTAAAAATAAATGATTAATCTAAATTGAACCCACAATGCAAAGCAAATATGCTTGAACATTTCAAGAAAATTAGGAAAAAAAAGTTTTTTAAAAAGTAAATATACTTGCACATGAAGGAATTTGTAAAAATATAAATTTTTCGTATGTCACAATCTACAAGATTTGGCTTTTATGTCGGTCACCAATAACTCAAAATATTTTTTTAAAACTACAGACAAAGAGGAATGAAGAGTACCAGCATCCATCATAACAAATTCCTCACCGCTAAGTTAGGTATGCTGGAAGAATAATCATAAATGAAAGATGAGATGTCCTCTTCCTCAATTCCTAAAATCATCACATAAATAATAATGGTAAGCATTAAAGATAGATGCCTCAAAGGTTACACTCACTATTGATTTCATCACTTAAATCTAGCTATATGACAGGAAAATAAACTATACAGCACCACAATGAAATGAATCGTATAAACAAATTTATGTACATCCAAAAACTTCAGCATTGTATGACTGTTCAAACTAGTATCAAGCATGAATACCAAACAGACGTCAAAGATCAATGCTTAAAAACAATAGATGCCGAGGAAAAAGAATTTTAGATTAAAAGCACTATGTTATGCTTCTAGCTTCCATGCAACAAAGGCTATTGATGTAAATGCTAGCTGGAGTTTGCTAGTGGATCTGTTATTGTGTCTTATCATGCAAGAACAACAGTGAAATAACACTTCAACTGAGAAAGGCTAAGTCATTCTTGGGAGGACACCACGATCGACCGTGGATTCATTCCTGACAGAGTTTATCACTGTCGACCGAGCTTTGGTCATATCGCTTCTATCTAGATAGATAAATGATCAGAATCGATTTGGAAAGATGACTGCGAAGAATTACTGACATGATGGATTGAACATCTCTCATTTATTCTAATTGATTACATTGATAGAAGATTCCATTTTAGAATATTTTTTTATTTCCTGCAGCTATTCTGAATTAATTACTCTCATTTTATGGTTGTTATTTTAGGCATAGTGTCTAGTATTTTCTCGTTTGTCTGAGAAAATTATGTTTTTTTTTATTACGTCAATTATATAGAGGTCTATATAACACCCCCACTAAGAATTATTTTTTCGTAATGCTGAATGAAATATTGTTACCTTCTTCTTTGGGATTGTCTGATCCTGAATTGAATTGATATAAAGGATATAGAAGGGCTTGAGCCTTGAGTGAGAATTCCTAGAGCCACAAGCTCAAGCTCATCTCCTCCAGATTTAATTTCATTCCCCTTTGATCCCTCTCAACATTCACTTCATTTCACTTGTTGTCCGCTTGATCGTCTGTAACACATTGTTCTATTGCATCGAATCTGGACTACCTCTGTGCAAGTGCAGAACACTGCCCTCCCACTTACCTGGCACCATATAACATCATTGGTCTTACAACTATTTTATAAACCTCTTTAAATATGAGTGAATAATTTCTTAATCATAATATTATATTTTCAGAATTACTTCTATTTGATAGAGATAATTCTGTTGCTAGTATTAGCCGATCTCTTTACATCGAATTCATTTGGCATGTCCGACATCAAATTTTGTATCAGAGCTTTAAGTCAAATTAAAGCATATTCTCATCTGCATTGATTAGATCATATTCTATGAAACACCGATACTTCGTGGAGCCTAACGTATCTGTATCGTATCCGTATCGGATACCGATACTTCCCGATACACCACCGATACGTATCCGATACGCCACGTGGCGTATCAATTTTTTTTTTAATTTTTAAAAATCCGATACTCACCCGATACTTGCCCGATACTTGTCTGATACTTCTAATTAAAGAAAAAAATGTTGAAACAGTTGGTCTGGCCTACACGATAAAAAATAAAAAAATATATTATACATAAAACATAACTCACGTATAGACTCAAATAATAAGATTGAGAGATATACTGAACTCACACAATTGGGATTGCAAAATACTTAATGCATGCTAGTGTTTCGGCAATAAAAAAAGAATTTGGTATTCGTAAGCAACTGTATTATCTAATTTTTCTATATCAATTAAACTATCTTTCCTTCTATTAGGCACCGATCACTTTTTTTTTTCCTTTAATCAAACTCATATTATGAAAATGATAGAACTTTGGTCTTTTTTACTTTTTTTATTTATTTAGTTAAGACTCAGAGAGAGAAGAGCATATATCTACTTTAACTAGATTAGTATATATGAGTTTATGTCACATTATCTATGTTATTTTCAATTAAATAACATAGATATCTATGTCGTTTGCATCGAGCTAATTAATTTAGGTTGGATTTAAATTAAAACTGAAACTAATTTATTGATGTATATTTAAACTTTCATCTCATTTAGATAATCTGTGATAAGTTGAAAGTAATTAAATAAATTGTAAAATATTATTTTAATTTAAAATCTTTTAAACTCAATAGTTGTTGAAGGATATTTTTATTTTTTGTATTTCAATTGTCTATAATATTTTTTAAGTGAGATTAATAATGTTTAAAAAAATATAATTAATTTGAAAAAAAAAATTAAAAAATATTTTCGAAAATTATAACAACAAAATGTATAAATTATTATAATTTATTATAGATTTATATCTTAAATATGAGAATATGACATATTATACATAAATATAACAGTCGTATCCTGACGTATCTGTATCCTACTTTTTTTAAATTTGGCGTATCGTCGTATCCGTATTGTATCGTATCCGTATCGCCGTATCGTACTCGTGCTTCATAGATCATATTTATTTTTTTGTATTGCATAAATACCTATTCTAGTTCCAAATATTCAATTTATGACTCCAAATAAAACAGTAGTATGGATCTCAAACTCCAAAAAGCGTTAGCCAAGATTATTTCTATATTAGATCATTTATATGATAGTATGGATCGACTTGCAGGCAAAAAAAACTGAAAAGTGGAGTCGATGGTATCTTATCTCGATCGAGATAGTAAATTCATCAATTATCTCTGGAAAACCCTGTAACACTTTCTTGATATGAAACTTAAGTTTTTCATAGCCTTTCAGCCTCAAACAGATGGACAACGAAGGTAGTCAATAGGAGCTTAGGGACTCTACGTTGTTATTTTGGTGGGAGAAAACGGGAGAAATTTGGACCTTATCTTATCTCGTGTTAAGTTTACAGATAACAATTTTGTCTGTGGGTCTGTAAGCATGAATTTATTTGAAATTGTGCATGGCTATAAACCTAAGTTCTTACAGATCTCATCTCATTATATGTGCATAAAAGAATGCTTCAGTTTGTTGATTCATTTGCACAATATATTAGAGAACTATATAAATAGATCAGTAAAAAAATAAGTGCTAATAATGACACTTATAAGAAATTAGTAAATTATCACAAGCGAATACAGGAATTTTTAAAAGGTGATTATCAAATGATTCAGATATGACCCGAGTAGTTCCCATTTAGAACTACCAAAACATTACAAGCTCGCGAAACAGGCCTATTTAAAATTTTAGGAAAATTGGCCCGAACCTTCAATATTTTAGATTTAGTAAGTACAAAGAATCCAACAGTAATACCAATGATCCATTTAAGCCTTCATTACCTATTGAGAATGAACCCCTACCCGAGTGTCTACCAACCAAATCCACTTATAAACATAAGCAAATAAAGCAAATCTTTGATGAGGAAATAATTTTCATTAGGAATCAAGGATACCAGCATTATTTGACTTGTTAGAAGTGTTTACCTTCATTTGAGGATTCATGAATCACTAAAAATGAACTTCACAAAGTTAATCCAGATTTACTAAAGAGATATCAAAGTACAAAGGCCTACTCGATAGGGTCGAATCTTTCCTACCCGAGGAGAGTTGGTAAGAACACCATGATCAACCGATGATTCATTCCTGACAGAGTTTATCACTAACAGTCGAAATCTGGATAAACTACTTCGATCTGAATCAATTTAGAAAGATGGCTTTAAGGGATTGTTGACATAATGGACTGAAAATCTCTTCATTCATTCTGATTGATTGCATTGATAAAAGATTCCATTTTTAGATAAATTTTATTTTTAGTATTTATTTCATATTAGTTACTCATGTTTTGTGATTATTACTTTAGACATTGTGTCTAGTGTTTCCTTGTTTATATAAGAAAATTATGTTATATTTTTCTTTTATTGTGTCGATTATATGGAAATCTATATAAATACCTCCCTGATTATCATTTTTCCTTAACGTTGAATGAAATATTGTTGCCTTTTTCCCTGGGGATTGCTTAATTCTGGATTGAATCGATATCACGGATAGAGAAGAGCTTGAGCCATAGGTGAAAATCCCTAAACTCCACTTGCTCAAGCTCATCTTCTTCGAATTTGATTCAATTCCCTTTCGATCACTTTCAGCATTCACTTCATTCCACTCTTCGTTCGTTGGATCGTCATCTACACAACACTGTTGTCACATCAAACTTGGACTGCTCCTAAACCAGCAGGGAATAGTGCTCCCACCAACCGGCTCGCTTGACCCATGATGAGCTACACGTGGACACTCACGCAGCTAGATCACCGCTCGACTCCGTCCTCGCTCGCCCTCGCTGAATGGGAAACGTCTCTACGTGTGCAAGGATGTAGTCGAGCCATAAGTTTGTCTCCCTACCTTCGCTGAATCAAGTTGATCACGCCGACTGACGGCCTTCCCTCATCACGGTCATGATGCTTGTAGTCTTCCCCTACCGCAGCTACATCGCTTGCGGCGTAGAATCCTGACACACCAGCGTGGCCACACAACCACAAGTCCACCCAACCGAGCCAAACGCCTTGCAAGCCTTCCTCATCGATTCCAATGTGCGAGATCCCGTAAGCTCACTGCCAACTGCAGCCCTAATTTTAAGAAAATTGTATTATGATCCCTAAATCCTTTGGCTCAGGTACGAATTTCAATGAATCATTAATCAGATTAACTCGAATATTATGGAATTTACTCGAATTTGCTCCATCTATGTGATGGTTCATTATTGAGCGCAATTGCCTTTGGTTAAATATTGTGAGAACCTGTAATTTTGTTGCTTTATTTTTGATTTATTAAAACTAAGTTAAGTCCTAATTTAAATTGATAATTTTTCAATTACCTACAACTTAATTTATTTAAAATTTTAACAAATCATTTTACGGATTGAATAATTTCTTAGTCATCATAAAATTATATTTTAAGAAATACTTGTATTTGATTAAGATAATTGTGCTACTAGTATTAGTTAATTTCTTTGCATCCAATTCATTTAGCTTGTCCCGCATCATATTCCAACTCCAGCTATGCAACAATTATACTGCCAAGACAACTTATAAACTAAGAATAGCTCAATACAGAGATGGCAACATCATTTTCGTATGCACTCACATGAGTGAAAATTAGACTAGTGTGAGGTAACATATATATTTCCAGAAAAGATAAATGTTACACCGTGCCAAATTTATTCATGTTCTCGAAAAAAGAAAAAAGGACTCAGGCAAATAATTCACAACTATGATTATCTACAAAGTAGTGGTTAAAGGTAGCACTAACCCATTAGTTACAATCAAATCCAAGTAAAAATAATGAAACTTAAAAGTATACTTCAAGGAATTATATTTACGAACAGTAGAAATAGACAATGGCAATTAGTTCCAATGTTCATGATGCAGCATCTTTCCAGTTATACTTTTCCATTTTGGCTTGATAATGGGTACATTGCATCAAGATCACATAAAAAATAAATGAGCTCCCCAAATTACAATCTTCATATCCTCCATTTTATACACAAACGTATACAACACACATTTTGTACCTGGCATCATGAAAGAAAAATTCTACGATGCTGATAAAGAAACAATGCAACAATAAAAGACCAATTTTTGTCGATCATATTGTTATCTAAATAACTGAATCAAATTCTTCTAAAAGGCTACAAACGCCATCTGTAAAAATATTAAACAAGAGCAAGCAAAAGTAAAGAACGGCAGTTGCACACATACCTTTGGCCTGTAGCTCCAAAGTGAACTTCTCTACAAAGTTCTCTAGTTGCAGTCTACCCAGGGACTTAAATATGGATGATACATTGTCCAATGACGAAATATTCCTCATATCAAATTCTTCAAGCAACTGGACAAGCTCCACTTTATAATCACTCTGACATAAGGCTAGCAAATAGCTCTCTGCATAGCAACAAGTAGCATACGAGGCATCCAAATGGGCAAAAAATATGGGTAATATCTACCCAAAAAGAAAAATGAATATGGTAGCAGGCAATCTTAAGCACCACAATATAAAGGTAAATGCACAAACTCAAGGCATAAGAAATTATTTTTACTTTAATCTAGTGACCAGATCCATCATCAGGACTTGAATAACAGGATTCACAATAAAGAAGGCATTGATTCAGCTGATATTAGTAAATTTGAAACATAAAGCTAGTGTCAAAATTTTTGGAAAACTTTGTGATTCGAGGACACTGTAGAGAAGACTGAGTTCTGTATATCTAAATGGAATGAAAATTAAAGGAAGCAAAAAGGGGGGAAGAAAGAAAGCTCTTAAGAGCTTGCTGCAGTTTGAAACAAGCAGTGAACCATGTTCATTGCAAGGGTGACAGTGCAAGAGCAATGCCTTCAATTATTACCAACTTATCATGAGTAAGGTAGTATAAAGTTCATAGGAGTAAGAGGTACCATTTAGAACTAGATCCATTGGATTCTTCTACAAGCAAAACAAAAACAAGGATATATGCAAACAAATATATGTACATGCACACAAATCCATATATATATTTATGTGTAAGGGAGACAGTTTAGCTCGAATAGATCAAACATTGCTCGATTTTTAGCTAAAATCAAAGTTTTCAAGCTAAGTCACAAGCCAATTTTTTGGCTCAAGGATTTTTTCGAGTGAAGTTCGAGTTGGCACTAAATCGGGTCAAGCGGCTCGGATCGGATCGCTTTAAACAAAAAAAATACTATGTCAATGTTAGATATATAAAATAATTCTCATACAAGTAAGATGGATAGCTTGGCCTGGTGGAAGAGTAGCTTGGGTTTTTTTGGGAGATTGGGGGTTCAAATCCCCCTTGATTACTATGAAATGTCATATATATTTTAAAAAATTTCCCCTCTTCTTTAAAAAATCAAAATTTTTTAAAAACTAGCATCATTTAATCACATATTGGGAGTTTAAAGAGAAAAAGGAGGGAGGCTCATGAAAATGAAGGGTGGCATTCCCAGATTAAATTAAAACTTTAATAAAGAAAGAGAATGAGCTGGCTCGAGCTCAAAAAAATTCAACTCGAGCTGGCTCGAATCGAATTGATTCGAGGCATAAGCTGATTTCGAGCTAGTGGGTTTTTTTTATCCGAGCTCAAGCTGATCTTAGCTCGGCTCGAACTTGGATCATTCTTATCCCTATTATGTGTGTGTTTGGGTTTCCTATTCAATCTAATAAGAATCCATGTGGCACTATGTTTAGATTTCTCCATTTATGAATATAAGATTTTTGATTTACTAAATTTCAAAAACATGTTCTCAATAACTAAGTAATTTTTGATTTACTAGATTCAGAATATAAGATTTTTAAGTGCATCCAGCTTAAGAAAACAAGTTTTATACATCAAAATGTTATTAGTTTGATCAATCATCAACTATTACAACAACATGGCAAGCATGCAACTTTATAGAGATGCTAACCACACTTGACTAGACAGGTTTTATAGGTTCTGGCCCTAGTTAGAAGCAACTAGACTGAATCGGTTCCTTATCAGATGGGTTCATCTCCAAACCCAAACCAGGGATTTATACGGAAACGAGATAAGGTTAGGTACCGAATCAATTCCAAACTAGACCGGTTTTGGTTCCACCACCAAAAATTACCCACACAACATTTTATTTTTTTCTTTTTAGCTATGGGAATCAGTTAGTCAAAACCAATTTCAAACCATCTTCAATAATAATTCTCAACAATCCCTTTCAATCAGTTCTAAATCCTCTTGCGGGTGGGACCAATCCAATTTTCCCCTTTATCCAAAGTAGACTTAATGAACTGGTTCTGATACTGTCCTAGACTGAAAATTTCTGTTAAGCATCCCTAAAACTACATAAACCATAGGAAAATCAAGTTAAATCTTATTAAACTCCATCATATTAAATTCAGCTAATAGATTGGAGCTCTAGGGTTGTACAAGTTTTGAAGATAATCTATTTGATACCAGTCTTAATTGAGGTTGGGTATAAACTATAAGTTAGGCATAACCTTGAGATTTACTTAAGCATATTGCAGATGGATTCAATGAATTTTTCTTTAATATTCTTTTGCTTTTTGGTATTTAACTAAACCACACAAAGGCTTAAATAATATTTAAAATTGAAGTACTTTGAAATTTAAATTTGAGATTTAAGAAAGGGTGGTACCAAGGGAAGTTAAGGATGAAAATTTAACTAAACCACACAAAGGCTTAAACTAAAAGGCCATCTTGGATGAAGTATAAAAACATAGTTGACTTGTGCCATCAACTTTCTCAAAAAGAAAAAAAGCATAGAAGAGTCATGAACAGACGTGTAAAGGCCAAGCAATTCAACCACAGCTGTAATATATGCATGTATATTTATTTTTGTTAAAAATAAAGAAGTGGGTAATTAGGTATAATAAACGTACTGGAACTGTGTAAAAGCATTATCAAATTTCAGGATATAGTTTGTTTAACCAAAGAATAAATACCTGCTAATCTATGTTTCTCATAGTCCCCACAAGCAGCGATGTTACTGCATAACTCCCTAATTTTGTATTCATCGCCAACATTAATCCAGAACAGCATTTCATAGTAACCTATTCTAACTGAGGACTCATGGTCATACTCTTTGATAAACCCACTGAAAACATGAAATTCTTCCTTCATTTTCATTTCAATTACATACAGTAGAAATGGACCATAACTATCTTCCAAAATCTGAAAACCCCTTTCACTCATGGATATAAAGAGCTGATACACCTTTTGAACAAAACCTGATGAATCTTCAGCAGTAGCACTTCTTGCTTTTGCTATCCAGAGTTTTATCAGAGTGTTGTAGTCGTTTATGTCCGTTTCTCTTTCCACACTACTAAATACGTCCATTGTAGACTCAATATCTAGCCTCTCCACACACATTTTCATAAGTTTTCGAAAATGACGGGACTGTGTGTTCTTTTGGATGATTTTCTTCTTCCTATGTCTACATATTACCTTCTTCCTCTGGGACAAAGCAGTAAGAAACTCATTTGAGTCTGGAATTCCAAAGTAGGACTCTAATATAGGCGAATCCAGTTCATCATCACCTGTAAACAAATCATTCATGGAGGTAAAGTGCTTTCATAAAGCACAGCATTCAACAGTTCCAATCTTTTCAGGATGTTTACAAGGAGTAGAAAAAGCACAACATCAGAAATCGTACAACATACAAGGAAGAATTGAAGATATTTCCCGCGTTACTTCAGCGCGTGATTTCTGAACTGCAACAAAGCACGAAACAAACCAAGTAGACATTGAAAAAGGAAAGAATGAAGATGTAGGGCAAAGAGAGATCCGGCAGCACCACGCATACCTGATTCATTAGTACTTTTGGCAGATGCTCTTTTCAGCTGCAAAATGAACTTATCCGCTAACCCAGAGGGCGTTTCCCTATCCGCCTCCTCCTCTACAGCAGACTTAGAGCTGGGAGAAGTTCTAGGGTTACGTTTCGGAAGGCGAAGAAGCTTCTTTAGCGGTTCGAGCTCGGACGTTACCGGGACTCCTCTAGCACCAGCTTTCTCGGAGGTCTTCCCCAAGGCCGAGATGATGAGCTTTACAGCATTCTTGGGCATAGCCTCTCGCGACCGCTGGAAAAATCGCCGGAGAGGGATTTCCCGGTAGTAGACTCAGATTTTTAAAGGGAAAAATAAAAGCTAATTCGGATTGCTTCTAAGTAACCCGTTCTTATTTGCATGTAAGTCCGAATTTGAATTGGGTTCTCTACTTCCTTTAAAATACTTTTTATTTTTCCTTCCTTTAAAATACTTTTTATTTTTTCCTTCCTTCAATTTTGTCATTAATTTTTTTAAATGCCTTTACCCCTCTACCAAAAAATTTTAATAACTATAAAACTTTGTATACATATTTTTAAATCGTAAAATCAACTAACAATAAAAACTTAAATATAACTTTTATGATATTTATCCAAATTCAAAATTAATTATGAAACATTATGGACTTTTGTATTACAGTACTAGGAATTATATTTGGGTAAATTACATTTGGGTTTCTGAGATAGATAACTATTTTCACGTAAGTCTATAAAATTTTAAACTTACTTTTGGGTCCTAAATCCTAACAATATTGGTCAGCTAGGTCCGAATTTTACTCGTAAATTATTCAATTGCGTCTATCTTAATATATACCGTTAAAATAACTTTTCTTTTTCTAAAAAGTTTAATTACTTTTTTGGGCTTGTATAATAACTATTATGCCCTTATTTTTTTTACTTCCTCCAACTTGAACCAAGTTCACCTCTAGTCATAATGGTGGCTCCTGCTTCCTCTTCCATCAATTCTACCTTTTGATCTGTACTGATGATCTCCTGCAACCTTCGCATCTTCTCTTCCCCTTGCATTGCCAATGTCTCGCTCTGCTAGCAAGACCTTGGCACGTGTTTTGCATTATCGAATCAGATCATATAAGGTGAGCTCACAAATGGAGCCATAGTCGCCATGCCTTGCATCATCGAATTGGATCAAACTGAGCATTGCTACAAGCTCAGCTCTGGTGATAGAACTATCATAGTTGGACTACTTAGTCCTTCAATTATTCTGCATTATCTCTGACTTATATTACTATTCTTATATTATGTCGTGAAGCTCTTTTAATTCATAAATGAAACTTAATTATGAATTTTTGAGATTTTTTCTATTATTTCTCATTCCATATATGACCTTGTTTTCCTCTTATTGTGCGATCAGTTGCTTATAAATATATATGAGTGTACACTCTAAAATTTTACTCTGATGGTAGTATAAATCATTATAAAGCTAGATCTATAGAGAAAAGGTTTACTCAAATTTATGATATTGACTACTTTAACGCTCTTTCCGATTACGTACCTTATGTTTGCTTTCTCATATATGTTGCTATTAATTAGAAGTGAAAATAAAACAGATGAATGTGAGTAATACTTTTCACCATAAAGATCTTTCATCAGCCGTGTTTATGAAGCAAGCTCCAAGGTATGTTGCTCGAAAAGACTCACGTTTGCAAGCTTTTATATATGGTCTTAAAAGAAAACTTAAGAGCTTGGATAAATAAAATTAGCAAAGTAGCTTCTCATATCTGAAAAGCAGTTCTGTTGGCTACTTAATCTTCATTCAACACACTCAAATTAGATCAATCATCCTAAATGTATATATGGATGGCATTTTCTTGATCGAAAGTGACTAGGTTACTATTATTGAAGTTATGGATCATTTGTTACCAAGAACAAGAGCCATCATAAGTACTTCATTGCCATTGAGATTGATTATAATAAAGGGGGATTACTTTTTCTCAAAGGAACTTTGACACTAATCTGCTTAAAAAAGCTGAGCTTTTTACTTGTAAGTATGATAATACTCTTATAGAGCTTGCTTCCATCTCAATATATGGAAATGTCACAAAGAATATTTCTACCTACATGAGGCTAGTTGATAAAATGGTTTATCTAACTATTATGAGTAGGGGTGGTAATTTACCCATACTCATTTAACCCGCCCGACGCATCCCTAATAAGATCGATATGAGTTCTACAACTATACCCATGACCTGTAACTCAACCCACTCTATTATGAAACGAGGTGCATTCAGGTATGACTAAATTATGCCTGCCCCAACCAGTAAACCCCTAGGCCCCGTTTGTTTGGAATTTAAAAGTTAACTTAGTTTAATTTTAATCTGGCATATCACATCACACATAAAATTTTATATTAAAAATTAACTTTATTTCACATCCTACACACATTACTAAAATAATAACTAACTTACATCACATTTCTTACGTATTCTAACATAATAACTAACTTTATATCACATCCCTTATATATCTCAACATAATAACTAATTTTATTTCACATTATTCACAATTTTCAATAAAAAAAATCTCTATTCAAGTTTAATTTTAACTTTATTAAATTTAGCCTTACAAACAAACAGATCCCTAATAGTTAAATATTATTACATAATATTAAAAAAATTTAAAAAAAGTTAACCAGGTGTTATTTTTTTTATTTTTGTTTAAAATAAATTATTAGTAATAGATTTGAGATGGGGAAGAGTGGGGCGAGGTGGGTTGTGGTAGGCACAGTTTATAAAAATGAAGTGAAGTGGAGCAAGGTGGAGCGAGTAATGTGAAATGATGTGAGTGCAAGAACTAATGCTTTAACAGAGTACAGAGCTATAATTAATTCATCTTGTGAAATGATGTGAGTAGATTCTATATCAAGAGATCTAAATTTTAAAGTTAATAAACTAGTGGAACTATTTACATTATCATCAATTCTTTGTTTCATAAGAGAACCAAACATAGTAAAATTAAATATCATTTCATTCAAAATGATTTACTCACAAAAAAGATCATTACGCTCCATGCTACTCCAAGAAAGTGGTGGAAGAACTAAATCAAACCATTGTGTTCAACCGATCTGATCATGAACCAACGTGTCAGTTTGGTATAATTTGAAGTTAAAAACTATATCACATATCAAAATAAATCAAACCATAAAAACTCAAAGAAATAATTTATTTCAACCTTAAATGACCTCACTCTTTGAATTCAACTAAAAATTCTTTATAACAATGATGCTACATATATAAAAATATTGCTTTTGTTTACGTGATAATAATGCTATATAATAAACTATTATTAACTTCAATATTTAAGAGTCATTTAAGAGAGATGTGTAACATTACTTAAAATCAATAGATTTGATATTTGATACAAAATTTCAGATTTTAAGAAATTTTACAAATTTTTAGCTGAAACAAATCTGAAGAATTCTAGATCAATCTTAACTAAAACTAAAATAAAACAAACGAAACTAATCAATTTCGAGCTGAAACTTAAACTCACAATATAAATGAGGAAAATATTAAAAACTTTCATACACATGACATCGCGGTCAATGGCTGCAGGTTTTTAATCAAAATTTCATTTCATTTCCTTCACTTTGCTGTAAAACGTAGCATGGGAGAATCTCTCTTATGTTATATTTCTATCATAAGACATATGATTTCAAGCAAAAAAAAAGTAAATGTTACATAATAAGAACAAAACTCATCCCCAAGAAAAAAAAAGAAAAGGAACCCAACCCGACAAAAAAAAAAAAATTGGGTTGACTCTAACTTTAAAATTTCAGGTCGAGTTAAGATCAGGGTGTCAGGTCACATCAAATGTTGCCACCTCTAAAATTTGCATATTCCTCACTAAGCTGAATATTGTACATCTCCATCAACAATATGTTGTCAGCAATCAGCATCAGAAAAAGTGTGGAGTTTAACAACTGTTCAATATTCCACATGCATATCCTGCCTCAGTTGTTGCAAGATATGTGTTATAAGGCTGCATTCTTCCACCTGATTCATTGCAGAAAGTCAGCAAACAAGTTTAAACTCTGGTAAATAAAAAACCAAAGAAGCACTTTGGTAGGTGCCAATTTCAATTGAAACTCAAAACTCTAGTTTTGACTTGAATTAAAATGGGTTTGAATACTTTGGTTGCCAAATTGAGTAAAAAAGGTGACTCTAAAAAGGGGTAAATATTATCAATGTCCTTGAAATTAAAGGGTAATGTCATGCAAATCAACAATTTTGAAAATCCTTCATATGACCTCTAAGTTTTTAAATTTTTCAAACCAGGGCTTTCTATTAAAAAACTAATAGAAAATTATAAATTTATTATTTTACCTTCCGTCTCCCCCACTTCCCCACCTTTTCATTCCATATTTCAGTGCCACGTGCTGGTAGCCCTATACACGATAGCAATGCAAAGGGGCTAGCGTTGTGATTGCTGTTCTCTTTCCGATAGAGAGGTATTTCTATCATTTAAAATTTAAATTAAATTTAAAAATAAATATTGTTTAGGTTGTATCAAAAAACTGACGGAATTTATTAAAAAGAACCTAATTGAAATATTTATATTGATCTCAGGGACCCAATTGAAAATGATTTTAAAACTAAAAAATCTAGATGGACTTTTAAAATCGTGGATTTGTATGATATATCCCATAACCTCAATGACCTAGATGATATTTATCCAAAAAAAATACTTAAGCAAAGTTCAAGTCATCGGTGGCTTAATGTTATGTCTAAGTTGACATAAAATTATAACATATAACATATATACATGGCATAGTGGCAGACTAACAAACTCATTATCGCTTATAATAAAACTCACCTTTTTCTTAGAAATGTTCGATTTTGAGTAACTCAAAAAACAAAATGAATCTCACGTTGAATCAAACTCGACACTCGTTTAGTCGAGTTTAAATAGTTTAAGTTAATTTTAAGTTGACACAAACTCTTGCAAATAATGATGGTGGTCAACAACATTTCTAACAGGCTTTGCCTAACTATTTAATCCTAAAGGCATTTCATTTTGTTAAAAAAAATTCTTTGTAACCTCCCAAGTCACTTTTGGTCTACCCATTAATCTTTTCTATTTCTTTTGAAAGAATATTACTCTCCATCTTGATGACATATTTTCGCTCTCCGTCGATGACGCTCAAATCTCTCAACTCCGTTAATTATGGAACAATCATGATCGATGGTATTCTCACAATCTGCTAGACACAAATAGTTACTAATTTTATAACTTTGGTGATAAATTATCATATTATTAGCAATAGTACAAAATATTGAAATGGATACTACATATTCGATTATGCACGCCAAATATTATCTCCCAAACATGGTACTAGTGTAACATGATACAAAAGAATATCATAACAATGTTAGGAAAGCACATTAGCAATTACCTCACATTGGTAGTTCAAAACATTGTGTTAATGTACAAGAAACTCTTACATATGAGCCTAGATTTTTGGTTAATGGTGGCCAATTGTTTAATGGATCACACTTGGGCACCCTAATATTTAAAATATTTGACGGGAAAATAATATGGAAGGACCTCTCATACATGAGAGACGATTGAGAATGCACATGAACTATTCTACATCAGTAGTTCAACAAGTTGTGTTCATATACAAGTACTGGCCCTTACCTATAGCCTAGGCTTTCGAATTAATGGTGTTCACTCACTTGTGTATTAGCCACAGTTTAGGCCCCTAGTACTTCTTCCCTAAAACATAGTTCATGTAGTCTGGTACAAACAAAAACAAGAATCAACTTTTGATAGATGACCTCCATTTAGATCATCTCTAATTCTAGAAACTTTGTGAGGAATCAACTTTATCACCACCACAAGTTAGTAGAACAAGAAAAGACCTAGTGAATGTAAATGTTTCACTACTATTAGTGTTTTCTTTTCCAGTTTGCAGTAAAACTTAACCAAAATGCGCATCCTCCTCATAAACATCATAGTCCTTTCAACCTCTCAATATCACATGTTCAATTGACAATAAAACAACCACAACAACCACAACCAAGCCTTCATCCCACTAGGTGGGGTCGACTACATGAATCCTTTATTTTCATTGTGCTCTATCAGTTACCAAATTCTTATCGAAATCTAAAAAACTAAGATCACTCCTTATAGTTTCTTGTCATGTTTTCTTTGGTCTCCCTCTTTCTCTTTGTACATGGGCAAAATCCAATAACTCAATTTTTCTAACTGGAGCTTCAATCGATCTACGATTTATATGTCCAAACCATCTAAGCCGATTTTTACTAAGTTTATCCTCAATTGGTGTAACACCAATTTTCTTTCGGATATATTCCTTTCTCATTCTATCATTTCTTGTATATCCACACATCCACCTTAGCATCCTTACTTCTGCAATATTTATTTTATTTGTATATTTTCTCTTTGCAGGCCAGCATTCAGCACCATATATCATCGCTGGTCTTACTACAGTTTTATAAAATTTACCTTTGATTCTGGATGGGATTTTTCTATCGCACAACACCAGAATTATTTCTTCATTTTACCCATCTTACTTGAATCCTGCTAATAACGTCATTATCTATTTCACCATCATTTTGTATAATTAATCCAAGGTATTTAAAGCGCTCACTCTTCTTGACAATTTGATCACCAATTATCACATCTCCAATATAAATATTTCTTTCTTAACTAAATGTGTACTCCATATATTCAGTTTTTGATCTACTGAGATGAAAACCTTTAGATTCTAGAACATTCATCTAAATCTCGTGTTTCGCTTTAGCTCCCTCTTTAGTTTTCTCAACAAGGACAATATCATCTGCGAAGAGCATACACCAAGGCACCTCATCTTGGATATTTCTAGTCATGACTTTCATAATCAAAACAAAAAGATACGGACTTAAAGCCGAGCCTTGGTGTAATCAAATTGTAATAGAAAAATCCCTAGTCAAACCTCCTTGCATCCGAACACAAGTAACAGTTCCTTTATATATATCATTAATAACTTAAATATAAGCAGTGCAAATCTTTTTCTTTTCTAAAACTCTCCAAACTACTTCTCTTTAGACTTCATCATAAGCTTTTTCCAAATCAATAAAAACCAAATGTAGGTTTCCTTTCTCTCCTTAAACTTCTCCATTAAACTTCTTAATAAATGAATGGCTTCTATAATAGATCTACCTAGCATAAAACTAAGTTGATTCCCTAATACCTTAGTATTATAGCATAACTTTTGTTCGATCACCCTCTCCCGACTCATTAATTTAATTCCTCTATAATTGGCACAATTCTGTACATTGCTTTTATCCTTATAAATAGGTACTAATATACTCTTTTTTCGTTCATTTGGTATCCTTTTATTTTTCAAAATCATAATAAACAATCTAGTGAGCCAAGAAACTCATTCATCTCCTAAGCACTTTCAAACATCTATTGGAATGTTATCTGGTCCTACTGATTTTTTATGTTTCATCCTTTTTAAAGCTTTTCAGACTTCCGCTTTACTAATACGTCGGATGTAAGAGTAATTTTTATTTTATTTTTTTGGGTGCTGAGTTTAGTAAGATCAATTGAATTTTCACAATCTTCACTGAAAAACTTTGAAAGTAACTCATTCATCTATCTTTGATATCTTCTTTCATGAAAAGTACTTTTTGATCTTCATCCATGAAAAACACTTTTTGATCTTCATCTTTAATACATTTTACTTCAATTAAATCTTTAGTTTTTCTATTTGTTGTCTTGGCTATCCTATATAATTGTCTTTCTCCTTCTTTAGTGCCTAACTTCTTATATAAATCCTCAAGAGTCATATTCTTTGCATTGTCTACTGCTTTCTTAGATTCTCGTCGAGCCACTTTATATTTCTCTCATTTATCCTTATTTTTATTTTTAAACCAATATCTATAACAAATCTTCTTCTCCTTAATTTTTTTTTGTACATCATCTTTTCACCACCAAGTATTTTTATTATTTGGAATCATTTCTTTGAATTCTCCCAGCACATCCTTTACCACCTTACGGATACAGTTAGCAACTGTCAACCACATAAGATCAGTTTTCCCACTAATATTCCATTGCCCAAATTCTAGAATCTTCTTTTTAAATATACATTTGTTCTCATTCTTTAAATTTCACCATCGAGTCCGATGATAGGATTTTTACTTATTATTTCTTCTCCAATACTTTATCTCAGAATCTAAAACCATTAATCGATGTTGAGTAGTCAAACATTCACTTAGAATAACTTTACAATCTTTACAATCCAAGCGATCTCGTTTTCCTATAAGAAAATAATCAATCTGAGTTCTTGAAGTTCCATTCTTGTACGTGATAACATGCTCATCACTCTTTTTGAATAAAGTATTAGCAATTACAAGATCATATGCTGAAGAAAACTCTAAAATAATTTTACCCTCCTTATTTATCTCTCCAAAACTATATTCATCATAGATGCTATTAAATTCCTTAACAACACTTTCAACTTGTCTATTTAAATCTCCTCCAATAAATAATCTTTTCTCTGGAGGTATCTTTTGTATTATCTCTTCCAAATCATTCCAAAATTTTTCTTTTATGCTCGCATCCAAACCTACTTGGGGAACATACACACTTACAATATTAATAATCATTCCATTGATTATAATTTTTAAAGCCATAATTCTTTCACAATTTTTCTTAACTTCCACTACTTGATCCTTCAAGCACTTATCCAGAATTATAGCTACTCCATTTCTTATTTTTATTCTTATCAGAGTACCAAAATTTAAAACCTAAGCCATCAATTTCCTTGGCTTTCTCTCCAACCCATTTTGTTTTCTGTAGGCACAAAATATTAATCTTTCTATGAATCATAATATCCATCAACTCCATTAGCTTGCCTATCAGGTTGCCTATATTCAAAGTTTCTAATCTAATCCTACTGACTTGAGTTCTAGTATAATGGATTAGTTTCTTTACCCGCACCCGTCCATAATGTGGGGACCCTTGCTTACTTTTCACTACACCCGAGTGCTGATGCAGTGGCCTTTATCCATTTTTCACTGTATTCAGGCAATACAGCGCTTCCAGGGAATGCCCTATCTTTAGCACAATTTTCTAAAAGATTCATGTCATAATAAAACAAAATGGGCAATGAGAAACAAAAAAAAATTTGGGTTGGTTGATTAATGCTAGTCCACAGCAAGCAGAAAACAAAAAATACTGAAAATTCAAGCTTTCCATCTACATAGATAACATATGTTAAATATCTAATTACCAACTAACCTAAAGACTTAGGCTTGCAGATTATGACCTAGAAATAATTTTATATTCTGAACAAAGCAATATTCTACTTAGGACATAAGTGCAGCTAAACTTGTCTCCATGTCTTCTTTTTGATGCAAAACAGGAAGGTGAAAGGGAAGTGGAGAAAAAGAAGAGAGGGAGGAGGCTGAAGAATGGGAGAGACTCAGAGGAAATCATTCATTCAAAATTATTGAAAACCAAGAAAAAAGTGATTTACAGAGTTCCAATCAATATAGGTTAAAAAAAGGAAAAGCCAAAACATGAAAGGTACAGAATCAAAAGATATAAAATGCCAAAAATTAAGCAATTAAATCCCACCCTTTTGTAGTATTTGAATATAAATAAATTAAGTAAAAACTTGAGAATCCTTGGAAAGGGTTGCAAAATTATAACTTGATAAATAAACATTCTTTTTTCTGTAATGTTTTCTCTGTAACCAAAATTCTTTTACCTGCATTGCTGCTGTTGCAGCTAGTAATACTCTACTTTCATCAAGCAATTCTTTCTCTTCTGCTGCTATTGCAGAAACCTGCAAAACAAGACCCTTTGTACCCTCCACCTGCCAAGAAAGAAATAAAATATGGGTAAGAGTTTTAAAACTAATGGTTGATCCATCAGATTTGTCCAGTGGATTAAGAGTTTACTCTTTATTTTTTTAAAAAAAAGAGTTTATTCTACAGAACAACCCAATGGATTAAACCCAAAAGTAGCCTTTTGGATTGTATATTGGTCAGAAACTGAGGACATGTAGCAGGGTTCTTATAGATTGACAAAGTTTTGAGCTAAAATGCTGTGACTGGTCCCAATCCTTCTTCAAAATCACAAAAAAAATATGAAATAAATCTTTCTATTGATGATGTCTCTAAAGATGCTCTAAATTATTTGGTTTCCGTTGCAGCATAGTATTAAAGCTTTACAACAAAAACAGTAACTTCATTCAAACTACATGAACATCAGAAATAACTTCACAGGAAAAACTTTTCAGAAACAAACATCAGAAATCTAAAGAATTACATGGTTTACAACGTAATATTAAAGAAAATGAGATAATGAAACAAAAGAAAAGGGTTTCATTTTTTATAGAAATATTCTGCATCTTAGTTAGAATTTGATGAAAAAGAAACAGGAAAAGTGTATAAGACACCATTTGACATGTAGGTGCTTTAAAGAGACCTCACCTTAGACAACAAATGACAAACAGACGAACCCATCGCTTGCATTACATCAATAGCTGAACTAACAGCGTTTTTAATAGCTCGAACATCAGCCTGAGAACAAGTAATATCAGAAAAGGAGCATAGAGAATATAATGCCAACTGCATATGACAGCCATTTTATACATATTCTATATATAGAGAAGCAATTTTCAGGCACTTGCATGTGAACAGCCATTCAATACATATTCTATAGACGGGAAAAAATTTTCAGGCACTTGCATACCCTTGCCCCTCCGTTAATGGGAAGTCGAATTGTGCTTGATTTAAGAGCTTGAACTGTCATAGATAAAGAGGTAGAATGTTCTTCTTCCAGTGCAATCCAATCCTCAAGGTAAGCTACCTAGCATAAACGTCAATTGAAGCAAGAAAAACCAAAACATTGCTAAATTACATCTATAAATTATTAAGTGTTTGTCATATTTTGTCATATTTTGTCATATTTTGTCATATTTTGATTAGTACATTTAATCTAAAACAAGCATAATCATTCCAAACATAGATGTGCAATCAATTGCAATTCGGTTCATGATCTTTTAACAGAGACATTTAGATCTCTAAGGCATCAGTTTTTTTGTTGTTAGGCCCTAAAACATAAGCTGTTGGGCACCAGCCTAAAATAAATGGTAATAACTTTTTCTAATGGTCTAAAATGCTCTTGATACCCACTCAAAAGGAATGAGAGAGGTTCTTTATTTCCTAGGAAAATTTTTTTCTATGGTAAACGTTTCTTAAGGCCCTGTTTGGCGAGAGGATCAAATCAGGACCAAAATGGTACTAGTTTAAAAAAAATAAAAATAATAATAAATAAAATTTTTTAATCATTCTACACAAATTTTAATATAAAAAATAATATTTTACTTCACATACTTAATAATTTTCAATAAAATATCAACTTTATTTCACATTCTAGACCAAAATATTCGAATCGAGTAATTTGGTCTAGGATGTGAAATAAAGTTGATACATAATATTTTTTCTTTCTTAAATCAATTGGTTCACTTTAAGGCTCATCTGATAGGATACATTTTGATATGAGGACATAGAAAAAGACATAAGTTTTAACTTACACTGTGATATATATATACTGCATACACGGTTTATGTTTATGCCCCTTTGCAGGGGTTGTTTGCATTGTTTACATGGATTTGGAGGGTCTAGGCATAATTTAAAGACTTCACAGTTACAACACATAATTCAAATAGATTTGAGGGGTATGTGTGTAATTATATTCAAGCAGCTAACGCGAATGAATACTGGAAAGGTGCTTAAAAAGTAGCCGATATAAAGATATAACCTGTTCTTTAAGAAGGAACTCCAACTTTAGTTTTTGCTTGAGCCTTTGAACATTGATCCTTTTCAAGGCAACTGAATCATGCAGCTCCGAAATAGCATTACACATATCATTGAGCATGCTCTGTTTCATACAAAATCAAGGCATGGGAGCATGTACGTTGTTAACTGATGTTGCCACAAATGAGGAAGCAAATATAATAAGAGTGGGGCCAGTACGCATATCCAGTCTTCCATTATTTCCCTCAAATTTAATGTTTCTTGATGACCAAAGTGCAGTTTTTAAACAATAAACTGCATGCTCTTGATGTAGAACACGTAATTTAACCAACTCATTTCCTCATCAAAATTATGATTTTTTTTTCTATTTTAACGTCAGTGAAGATATTATCTTAGAAAACCATTGATAATAATGATGATACCAATAATGTCTGTTGAAATTACAAAAGGAGAAGGGCAAATATCATCAAAATCATGGAGATTAAAAGTAAAATATCAAACAGGTTCATGATTTAGAAAATCCAAAGCTTTTAAAATATTGCATTCTAGGTCCACTTAAAAACAAACTGAAAAAATATGAACTTAATGTTTTACCGTCTCTCTCTCGCTCCCTCTCCCTCGCCCTCTTCCCTTACTCGATGGTAAGTAAACAACGTCACAATCACCTCCAGCACAATGATGTGAATGAAGGCTGCTAGCACACGAGCGTACGATAGCGCATAGAGGCCCCGATGTGGCCCTTACAAGCAGTGCATGACGGATGCATGGTTTGTCCACACGAGGGACCAAAGGATGCAAGAGTTGCATGGCTTGAATGTGCAAGTTGACATAACGTTGCTGGTGTGCTTTCGCACTTGACGGCTACACAACCCCCATGCTTGTGGGTTTCACTGTCATTGCGTGAGCGCACAAGTACCACACAGTCCCTTCTCTCTGTGGTGATCATGATGGTGTAGCTCCGACGAGCTTTTGCAGAAAGAGAGATGGAGAGGATGTTTTCTACATTTTGAAATTTAAAACTTAATTTATTAATGATTTTGGATTAGGTTGTGATAGAGAACTAACATAACACGCTAAAAAAATCTAATATAAATATTTATGTCGACCTTAATAACCCAATTGGAAAAAGTTTCAAGGCTCAGGACCCAAATAAAATATTTTTGTAATCATAAACCTTTATGATATTATACCCTAACCTTAGGGACCTTGATGATATTTACTCATATAAACCATTCCTTCTTTTACAAAAAAATTAATTTAATGGTAGGGATCCTAATTAATATGCTTTATATATGAATATACATATATAATACAAATTACCAATAGGTCCATGTAGTTTACCTATAATTATATTTGATCCAACTCTTTTGAAATCTTCATTTAGGTCCCTACAATTTTAAATAAGTAGAACAATATAGGGACTTAATAAGCCTACAGTTTTAATTTAAGGACCTAGGTAAAGGATTTCAAAAAATATAAACCAAAGTATAATTATGAGTAAACTAGGAGCTTATTAGTAATTTACTTATATATGCACACATTTACATGTATATGTATGCATATATATATCCCAATGAAATGGTAACAATTTTGATCCTTTGATTTTAATCTAGCATCTAATCTACATAAGCCTAGGAAATCACACTAAAACATTCAAGAAGCTTATATAACAAATTTGTTGAATCATTAACTGTAACTACCCATATGTTCTATCATAACACCAACAAATTTGCTGAAATAACAATTTCCTACTTACCTTGCAAGATTCAAGCTAGACTTAAATTGGATCCTTCTAGAATTAAAAAGTAATAAAACTATTAAGGTTAATGAAGGCCAAACTCTTCCTATCCATTTTTTTAATGCTCGTAGAGGCGACTTATTAAGTCATAACCTCTGAAATCCAACCAAACAATGGTCCTTAGGTTCTTCCACTATGCAAAAAGAGGTAAAATCTAAAATCAAAGTTCCACTTCGAATAGGTATAATGTTCTTTAGCGCAATTTCTTAAAGGATTCATGCCACGTTTATTCGATAAGTTTTACACTGCTTGTCGACTACCAAACGCAACCTCCGCGTTTTTCATCCAAGACTTGAGATCCTGCAATGGCGCGTTTGAACAGGTATAATGTTCTTTACAAAAAAAAGGGGAACAAAATCAAAGATTAACCTAAAAAGAACATTTAAAAGAGCACGAAAAATATAAAGAAAAATTAATTTACCATTGATGCTATCCTCTGGTTGGCTAGCATAGCTTCTGCCCTGGAATTGACAAAGCACCACAGCAACTCAAAATTATAAAACAATCTTAGGTGATGGGCATCTTCTATGTCTGTCCCCTTCAACCCTTTTTTATTGTCTGAAGTATACCTAATGGTTGGTAACAAATTAACTTGACTAATTGCTCCTTTAGAGGAAGAAGAATAACCTGCTGATGCCTTATTCAGTGATGAAGGTCGGCACAAAGATACAACTGGTAGTGACGAAGTCTTACTTGGATATGTAGAAGACTCATTTACAGAAAAGCTCATATCATGCTGAGAGATATTTGTTTTGTCTATAGATGATTCCTTTAGATCCATTAAATTTTTCAAATTTTGGATGCTTTTACTGATACAATCAGTGGAAGGAAGTCTCATTGTTGTTGAAATTCCTTGTGATTGAAGCATCAAAGAAGCAGTTTTACCTATCCTATCAGTCAAGTCCATGCTCCTGGAGAATGTCATGGAAGACACTTTCCCACCTTTCATTCCTGGCCACCGATGTTGATCAACAACCCTTGATTGTGTACTTTGAAAAGGGCAATAATTTTCTGATTGTTCAGATACGTTTCTTCCAGTTAAAGTGGCCCTTTCATTCTCATATGCTGTTAATGATGAAGGCTTTAATGTATGTTCAACAGGACACCTAGCAGATTTATCCTTCTTATTCATGTGATCAAAAGACTCAGAATGAAAAGAAGAAGACAAGCTCCGCATTGATGGCCATAGGCTATCAGTTGCTCTTCCACCAAGAGCTTTCCTCGAAGTGTTTTGCTTCTCAATGATTGAACCACGAACAGGTGTGGTAGATCTAGATGACGTTGAGGAAGGTGGTGTAGAAGGCCTCGATAATGGAGGAGCTGAGTGCCTATTAGATGGGGAAGAAGGTGAAGAACTTGGTGGAGTATTGGGCCTCTTCCTTTCTGCTGATTGAGAACGATTAACTGACGTTCCAGATATAAGTGGTGTTCGACCAACTAAAGGAGAAGGGCAGTGACCAAGACGTAAATCCATTATTTGTGCATTGTATTTTGAGGATGCCCCTGTCCTAATTTTGGGAAGAATAATATTTTGCTTCTCAGATGTGGCCAACACCAGTAGTTCATCCTTACATACATCCATGACCGAATATTTTGAAATCAGAACACATCCATGGTCTCTTAATAAAGCTGCAGGAAAGGTGACAAAGCAAAAATAAGCAATTAGAACAAAATACCAAGAAATCTAAATAAAAACCAAAGACAGCAAAAAGAATACATCTTTTGGCAAACAAAGATATATGATAAATCTAAATAGCAGAAGGAAGAGCAAATGATTTACCATACTCTAAAGGCCTGACACAAAAGGAAAAAGAACCATAAGAAATAGAAGTCGTATAAATCGACGTTTATACTTGAATTAGTTGTCACATATCTGTCGTTTGTCCAGCTCAGATGAGTGCCATGGTCAGTTGAAATAGAATGTAGAAACAACATGCAGACAAGCAAAGAAGGGTCCACCTCCCTCACCTACTTCTCTAGTATGGCCAGCATAGACTGTACAGCCAATTTCCAAGCATGTGATGCCCCTCATTCAAGCTTGAAATTTTTTATTTCGCTCCGCTTCAAATCCAGTTAGTTAAATTTAATCAATTTTAACTTTCCTATTAAGTTGATTCAAGTTACAAGCTTAATGTATCAAACTGCGCAAACTATTTATATAATATATGTCAAGTGAAAACAACACACATACATGCACACAAATGGTTATAGAGTCAACTTTGGAATACTATCATTTCATTTCAAGCAAGATATCATGAGCCCGCAACAAAATCAAACCATACTAGACATGAAAATTTGAGAGAGATTTGAGAGAGCTTCAGATTAACAATTACCACAGTATGGTAAAAAGTTAAAGTTTGATAAAGAGGATGAGGTTTTCATGACCTAGGGATTGACCGCGATTCCAAGCTTCAAAAATGGGGAATGGAACGATTTTTCGGGGAAGCCATGGCAATTCTAGGATATGGAGTATGGACTATAGAAGGCTAGATCAATAATGATTAAAGAGACACAATTAATGTAGCGTGCACTTTTCTATCTTTAATTGTATCCTAACGGTAGAGCTCTCGAATAATGTTATATAATTTGTAGAAATTCAGAGAAAATCGTGCACTCATATTAAGAAAATAGAAGAATCGACCCCAAAAGTACGACAACTTAATAAACATCACCAATCTTCAAATAGAAACTCGATAAAAAAACTAAAAACCAAAACAAGAATCCAACGAAGAAATTAAAAAAACAATACCCATATCCTGTCCCTCAAGGCTCCATCAGAGACCAAGCATCTTCATTTCTTTGCAAAAGAATCCACTAACAAGGTCGAGCTGGCTACAGATCAAAAATGAGGAATTTGCAAGGTGCTTCGGTGATGTTCTTCCCTCACTTCCTTGTACCTCTACCACAGAATTACATCAACTTTTTTGCTTTTTCTAAGAGTCGTTGGAAATGCCATTGATTACATTAAAAAAAATGAATATGAGAGAAGAAGAATGTATATCGCTGTGTAACTGTATTTTCTTTAAAAAGAAAAAGAAAATTATATACATTCACTATATAAAACTGTATTTACATATTAATTATCTTTTAAAATTTATTTATGTTAATATCACTAAGTAATCTTAAATATTACATAGATGTCACTCAGATTAACACCTATTAAAAATAAATAGAATATTTATGAAATATTATATTTCTAGGTTGCATTTGTCCCAACATTGTCCCATGCACACTCCATTGCTGCAATCCGACTACCACCGACCAACATATATTGAATGTTGCTATTGGTTGCTCACAACCAACCACGACGATGGAAATGCTGCCCACTGCCGACCATTGAGAATCATTTGCCTCCGGACATTGTTGTTTGCAATCGTAGCCTCCGCCATATCAATTTAAGTTAGATTAACTATAGTTTGATGGAGTGTCACTGTTAATACTAAAAATTACAATGTTGACCCATGTGTATATAATAAATTTTAAAGGGCGATTAATACGTAAATATAATCTTTTTGAGTGCTATATACTACTCATAAAAAAATTTAAAAAATATAATTTAAATTAAACAATTAAAATTGGATATTAAATAAGATTAAAGGGATTAGACTTCACTTCCTTGAACCTATCTTAAAGTAGTTTCTAAAGTTTAATTTTACTTGTTAAATCCTAAATTTTATTCAAATTATTTTTAGATGACTTGAACAAGATTTGAAACGATGCCAACTAGTGCAAACTCATTATTTTGAATTCCAACAAAAATAAAAAAAAACTTTATTAATTCCAACTTCCTCCTTGTAATCCTTAAAACCGGCTAAGTGGTTGGTTGTCCTCAATTAAATTACTAAAATATCCTTATACCTAAATTACCAATTTACCTCTCATTTTATTTATAAATAAGAGAGAATTTTAATATCTCTCTTTAACAAACCAAAACCCCGAGCTCTCATTCTTCAACTAAAAACTTCTCCTTCAAGCCCAAACCTTCTATTCAAACTACTGAGAGTCAATTCTAGAGAGTTTTAAAATCTTTGAAGGTAGTTTTATACTAGTTTTCTTATTCTCTCTATGAATTAATTTTCTTTAAAGCTTCTGAGATTTTTAAACTACTTAAGTTCCAAACTGTAAAATCCTGTGATTTAAATGTAAAGATATTGTTTACTTTGACTTTAAGAAATTACGTAACTTGAGTATTTCTCAGGAAGGTCATCTTTCCCAGTACTATTTTAGCCTAAATATGTTTAACTACGAAGTTTTCCATTATTAGCCTCACAGTTTTGCCCCAAAAGGCACTTCTATAATTTGGGATTACATTATCTACTTATACAGTTCAGGATCTCTCCTCTCTTTTCGATGTGAGATGATACATCTCTATACCCCTCTCACCACTATTTATCAACCTAGAAGCCTGCCAAAAGTCACACTTTACTTCTTGATTCTCTTCTCTAGAGACATCAACCGGCAATTACTTCCTGCTCTTTTTTACTACAGGTGTCACAAAAATAATCTGAAATTTTACCATTTGAGTAATGATAACATATCAAGGACATAAGAGTCATCAATTAAATTTGAGACTACTAGTGATATATTCAGAGGCATGCAAACCTGTTGTAGGGAAGTTTGAGTCACAAGGACATATCAAGAGCATAAGAGTTTGTCATTAGATTTGATACCATCAATGATATATTTAGAGGCATAAAAGTCTGTCAATGTATTATTAATTGAAGAAATGACATCGTTGATTGGGGTTGCCTCACAACAGAATAAAGTCATAGAAGTAGTAGAGGCATAAAAGTAGTAGACCCGTTGAGATGATGGGAGTTGCCTCACAATAGAATAAAGTCATATGCCCTCTGGGATTAATGCGACTCCTTGAAAGAGTAGCGATCTAATGGTATTTCAGTAACATGATTTCAGAACTAAAGAACTAAGGGTATTTTGGTAACTCAATTCCATTAGAGATTTTGTGATTTTAATTTTAAAATTTATTTCAATGGAGTTCCTGATATTTGTCAACCCACTCATCAAATCTAAACTTTACAACTGCTCACCTAACATACTTGAATTTGCAAGTTGAGGGATTTTCATTTAATTCAATGATGATTTATTTGATAAAGTTAGGAGATCTTCATTATTGCATGATGTTCACTCATAACTTTTAAGTCACGATAATTTTTATTGCTATACAACTTTGATTTTGGTTAAGTCTAAATTTTCTAAAAATTTTGGTAACAAAACACCATACTAGTGGCTCTACCACCCACTAAAACGTGCATAAAGATCCCCTAGTATAACTAGGCAAGCTTGTCACGGTGCTCTTCGGCAAGGCTGAAAAAAGCAAGGCTCTCCAACAAGGCTAGACAAAGTCAAATGGTGTAAATCATGTCCACTGAGGCAGGCAAAGCTGATATAGCAATTTACCGATGCTGACATGGCCTAATTCCATGCATCTAAATTATGATAGAAATCACTAGGACTGAAAAGATTTTAGTTTGTGGAGAACCTTTCATCCATTGCCATCCTAATGGGCTCACATGACAATCTTCTGTTACAAAGAACTGCTTCACACCCAAGAACAGTTAAGCATGTCAAGGGTAACAGTTAAGCATATCAAAGGTACCATACAGAATGAAATCCTCTCACCTATACTAAAAGGAGATTTAGTTTGTCGAAGCATTTGTCATCAGCTGCCACCTTAAGGTGCTACAGGGAAAATGTTTGATCTACAGAACTCCTTCGCACTAAAGAATAGTTAGGCATATCAAGAACACCAAAAAAATTGAATTCTCCTCAACTCAAGGCTCTAAGGGCCCGCAAATAAAGACTCTATTTTGTTGGAAGAAAAAAAGATTTATTTAAAAAAAATTATGAAATTTTTTGAAAAAATATATATGATGTGAAATAAAGTGAATTAGTTATATTAAAAATTATGCCAGATATAAAATAAAGTGATTGTTTAATATTAGAGTCTGTGTAGGATGAGATATAAAATATTTTTTTATTTTTTTAAAATAAAATAAGATTTTTAGTTGGGGGAAAAATGGGACCAAAGACAAGTATAGTCGAAGCAAACCTAGCCAGAATTGCTGAAGTTATAAACTTAAATACTATTTTGTCTAAATTCATATTTAAATTATAATATATGATTTATATTATCTTTTTATCTTGAATATTTCTTTATTTTAAATTTTATATTTGAATATATTTTTATATTCAAATTTAATTTTTATATATTGTATTACTACTACTATTGTATCTTTAATTGTATAATACACGCATTTACTTTAAATTTCTTATATATATATATATATATATATATATAAATATATACACACATATATATAATTAATTAATTAATTAATACAAATTTTTTATGTTAAAGGATAGGGCTAAATGGTAATGGATCGAGTCAGGTCCCGGCTGAGCTGTTAGGGTTTCATCGTCCTTCTTCCTCTGTTCAGTCAGAGAGGTGCAGAAGGCCAATGGTGGCGGGAGAAGCCACGGATGGAGGCTCTGCAGAAGATTTCCGGTGAAATTTCGACAGCACAACAGTGTACCAGAGGCCATGCCAATGCTCGCTTGAACCGGAAGAACAGAGAATCGCAGCATCACAGAGGGTTCATAACAACATTCATCACAGAGCAAACATCCAGAAAAAGAAAATAGAGAGATATAGAGAGAGTGAAAGGGTGATGAGAGCGACGGTGAAGAAGCCTCAGGCAAGCACCGCCACCATTGATGCAGAAGAAAGGGGGATGCTGTTCACCGTTGGAGATAAAAGAAGAGGGGCGCCGCTCGCCCTTGTAGGATATGGGGGACGGTGCTCGCCGTTGGAGGAGAAAGAAGAGGGCGTGGTTGCTTGCCGGAGGCCTCTTCACTGTCGCTCGAGGCTACCGGAGGAGGATAGCCGCCGCCGTTGCCTCGCTGTTCGCCTTGGAAGAAGGGATGGGGGAGAGGAGAGGGAGAAAGAGCTTACCTCTCTTTCTCTCGTTTCCTTCGTCTCCGCTGCCAGGAGAAGCGCCCCGACCTCTCTCGGCCATCGCCTGGCATTTATAGCATGGGGAAAGTACATCATGAAGGCTCACATTTTCAACAGTTTCTATCTAAGTGCTTTTGGACTTAAATTGAATCATTCTTCTTCAATTGAGCTCAATTTCAGTTAAGCTAAACTAAATTGAACCCAATAACTCATTTCTACACACTAGAATTAGGTTTTGACCCAATTCAAAGGTCTAATTTGATTGATTTGCATTAATTTGGCTTAACAAGTCATTAATAAGTCATTAAATTATTGGATAATCAAAAAGACTCTAATTTCAAACTTTGTCAAGAGGTTTTTGAGATCTTAGTCAAACAGTCCTAACTCTCAAATTTCAATTACAACTAACTTTATTTGATAGGTCAATTAGATGATCAAATTTTTATAATTCAAAATTCTCAAGTTAACCGGTCCTTTAATAATTACACATCAATTGGATAGTTTGGATAGATAGTCTGCAATAAAGTTGTTCGAGATACTATACTATTTGCTAATAATTCTAAAATTATACAGACTTTAAATATCTTATAAATTACTAGAGCATATGATATAACACGTTAGAATGAGCAATGATAATATGATTTATCCAGTAGATGAGTTTAGAAAGGATTATAATATCAAGCACTTGATTTTGTATTTGATCCTCGCAATATATATTTAGGATTATGAATTGATTGATTTAATCATTTTAGTCAAAAAGCAATAATATATTCGTGTTGGCATGTTTTTATAACAATATACGACCTACTGCCATTAATATGCAAAACTAAATATTTTATTTTTCTAACTCTATTGATCCTTGATCCTATAAGCCTAAGTAAAAATTTAGATGTATTCTTTAGACCTTTAATGGATAAATTTAAATCTTTAAAGGGAAGAATGTATTAGCATATATGGTTCATTCAAAAAATAAAACTTTAAGATATATGAAACATTAATATAGATAGTAAGTTAGAGCACTTATGGCTAGCTTGCACGACTATATTGCATGGAACAAAGGCATGTTATTTAAAGTATGGTGAAAAGATATCTTTTTTTTACTGCAACAGAAAATTTTTACCATTTGATCAAATGTTTAGGAGTCAATATGATAAATTTTTTAAAGACAATATTGAGATAGATAATCCTCTGATAGATCTACTCGGTCAAGAGATAGCTGAACACATTTGAAAGTTTGAAAAAGTTTCTTTTGAACCAAATTAGCGAAAATTTCCCAAATTTTGGATTTTTCAAAATTGTGTTTGTAAAAGTCTATTTTAATACAATTCTCATTCGATAAAATCCGTTATGCATATGAGAAAAAATAATTTTGATAATATTTTTAGCGCAATCATGGACGTTAACGTTAAAATAAAGGATAATGCAAAGGTAAGGACTATCTTATCACTTTACCGTAAAAGATCTAATCTAGAGTTTAAAAAAGTAAAAGAAAAATTTTTCACAACTTATAATTATCCAAAAGAAAGTGTAAAGTTATGTGTGATTATATTAAGAAACTTAAATTTTTAGATGGTTGTCTTCTATATTACACGATACATATATTTGCAAAATTATCATTTATATAACATAAAAGTTATGACTATTATGCGTTCATACAGAAAAATTATCTATAACTTTATAAAACTATTACTATATGTTGTATTTGATCTGTAATTGTAAGGCTTTCATTATTTTTTAGAAAAGTAAATATCATCTAAGTCACTGAGATTAGGTGGCAATATCAAGTAAGTAATTTTAAAAATATTTTAGTAGAACCTCTAAAATTGACATTAATATTCATTCAGATTTAAAATAGTTTTAATTAATTTAATTTTAATTTTTAAATTAAAATTTATTTTTAATATAATTAAAAATACCTTCCTTTCTCCTATCAACTCAGCCACGGTCGGCGCAACATCGCACAAGACTACTACACAGGAGGGCAATATTTGCTTAAAAATGATTGGCAATAGGATATTTGCATCCTTAAGGGCTTATTTGGTTAGAAAATAAATTTAGGTAAGAAATAGAAAATATTTTATTTTATAAAGTTGATAAGAAAGAAATTTATTTTAATATTGGGAAGTGTGTAGGATGTGAAATAAAATTAATTTTAAAGTTAAAATTTGTGTTGAATGTGAAATAAAGTTGATTTTTAAAGTTGAAATTTGTATTAGATGTGAAATAAAATTTTTAAAATTTATAATAAATTTAAAATATTATTATTTTATTTCTTTGTTTATTTTTGGGTTCATGTAAAACATGCTCTTATAAAATATAGTTGTTTAAATTTCTCTACTTTTTCATTCTAAAAAAAAATCTCTAAATTTTTAGCATTTTTGATATCTAATCATGTAATATAACTTTATTTGATTAGAATATATTTTTAAACATTTAATATATTTTTGAAATAAAATTTGAAATAAAATAATTTTAATATTATAATGAAAATTAAACATATTTTATTATTAATAGTTATTTTGAATGCAAACAGAATTAAGTTTTTTTATCAAAATATGCGGTATAAAATTAAATTTAATTTTAAAATTATTGTTTATGCAAAATATGAAACAAAATAAATTTTATAATACTTAAATCTATATATATTATGTGCAATAAATACAAATTATTAAAAGGAGTAATTTTAGAATGGTTTGATGATTTTTTTAACTTCAACAAAATGATGTTAATAATAATATTGTATACTTGCATTGTAATATGTACTAAGGTCTTTTTTGGTTTGAGAGTTGAATTTTAGACAAAAAAAATATTTTATTTTATAAATTTAATAACAACAACAACAACCAAGCTTTTATTTCACTAGGTGGGGTCGGCTACATGAATCCTTTGTTTTTATTGCGCTCTATCAGTTATCAAATTCATATCTAAGTTTAAGTAACTAAGATCACTCCTTATAGTTTCTTGCCATGTCTTCTTTGGTCTCCCTCTTCCTCTTTGTACATGTGCAAAATCCAGCAACTCAATTTTTCTAACTGGAGCTTCAATTGGCCTGCGATTTAGATGTCAAAACCATCGAAGCCGACTTTCTCTAAGTTTATCCTCAATTGGTGCAACACCAACTTTCTTTCGGATATATTCTATCCTTTCGTGTATATCTACACATCCACCTTAACATCCTCATTTCTGCAATATTTATTTTATTTGTATGTTGCCTCTTTGCAGGCCAGCATTCAGCACCATATATCATTGCTGGTCTTACTACAGTTTTATAAAATTTACGTTTGATTCTGGATGAGATTCCAAAGTACTTCTCTTGAGACTTTATCATAAATTTTTTTCAAATCAATAAAAATCAAATGTAGGTTTTTCTTTTGCTTCTTAAATTTCTCCATTAAACTTCTTAATAAATGAATGGCTTCTATAGTAGATCTATTTAGCATAAAACTAAATTGATTCTCTGATACCTTAGTATTATGACGTAACCTTTGCTCGATCACCCTCTCCCAAAGTTTTAAAGTATGACTCATTAATTTAATTCCTCTATAATTAGCACAATTTTGTACATCGCTTTTATTTTTATAAATAGGTACTAATATACTCTTTCTCCATTCATTTGGCATCCTTTTAGTCTTCAAAATCATATTAAACAATCTAGTAAGCCAAGAAACTTCTTCATCTCCTAAGCACTGTCAAACATCTATTGAGATGTTATCTGGTCCTACTGCTTTTTTATGCTTCATCTTCTTTAAAGCTTTCCAGACTTCAGCTTTACTAATTCGAATATAAGAGTAATTTTTACTTTCTTTTAAGGTGTTGAATTCTGTAAGATCAATTAAATTTCACAACCTTCATTGAAAAGATGTTGAAAGTAACTCATCCATCTATCTTTGATATCTTTTTTTATGAAAAGTATTCTTTGATATTCATCTTTAATACATTTTGCTTCAATTAAATCTTTAATTTTTCTATCTCTTGCCTTGGCAATCCTATATAATTATCTTTCTCCTTCTTAGTGTCTAGCTTCTTATATAAATCCTCAAGAGCCATATTTTTTGCATTGCCTACTGCTTTCTTAGATTCTCGTCGAGCCACTTTATATTTCTCCCACTTATCCTTATTTTTATTTTTAAACCAATCTTTATAACAAATCTTCTTCTCCTTAATTTTTAGTGTCTTTATTATTTGGAATCATTCCTTTGGATTCTCCCAGCACATCTTTCGCCACCTTACGGATACAGTTAGCAACTGTCAACCACATAAGATCAGTGTCCCCGTTAATGTTCCATTGTCCAAGTTCTAGAACCTTCTTCTTAAATATACATTTGTTCTCATTCTTTAGATTCCACCATCGAGTCCGTGGATAGGATTTAGACTTATTATTTCTTCTCCAATACTTTATCTTGGAATCTAAAACCATTAATCGATGTTGGGTAGTCAAACATTCACTTGGAATGACTTTACAATCTTTACAATCCAAGCGATCTTGTTTCCTTATAAGAAAATAATCAATCTGAGTTCTTGAAGTTCCATTCTTGTATGTGATAACAAGCTCATCTCTCTTCTTGAATAAAGTATTAGCAATTACAAGATCATATGCTGAAGAAAACTCTAAAATAGTTTTACCCTCCTCATTTATCTTTCTAAAACCATATCTACCATGGATACTATTAAATTTCTCAGCAACACTTCCAACATGTCCATTTAAATCTCCTCCAATAAATAATCTTTCCTCCTGAAGTATCTCTTATATTAACTCTTCCAAATCATTCCAAAATTTTTCCTTTATCCTTGCATCCAAGCCTACTTGGGGAGCATACACACTTACAATATTAATAATCATTCCATTGATTATAATTTTTAAAGTCATAACCCAATAACTTCTCATCATGCACACTACCCTTAAAGGACAGTTAGGTCATTAGGCCTCATAAACTTAAAGAGTCAAATATCAAGTCATTGAACATAAAAACTTCCCAACAAGGCCAAAAATGGTGGCAAACAAAACAAAATATATGTACTCAATTTGAGATGAAAATAGATGAGAAGAAGGCAAGCCTAATACACCATCTCATCCAAGGGCTGCATAATGCTGCAAACCATTGCAGGAACCATCCTAAACCAAAACTTAAATGATTTAAGTGTGCATGCATGAAATATACTTGACCACGAAAATCAAAGTTATGAGGATAGAAAAATCCTTCATCTTTCATCTCATGGGCAACCCATTTTCAAAATACTTGTGTTAGCTTCAGCACAAACAGGAACAAGGAGCATTGTCAAAGTTGAAACTTCAGAAAGAAGGTATTATACTAATGAAAAAAATAAAAGATAATCAGGCGATCTTCAAATTCTAAGAGAATAATCGCCTACCGAAACCTTAAGTTCAGTGTCACAACATTAAACATGCATCTAATTATTAGCCTTTTTTGCTTTTCTAGTTTTCTAGTTGGATCCTCTGACTCAGGTCTCTCTAATTAGAGAAGATGTGAGATGAATCTTACAACAGTGACATAATGCATTGGAAGCAAATTAAGGTATTGAAAGGAATGGCATCCCTTACACAGCTCAAAACATATGCACACATGCAAATCAATAATACAAAAATTAATATCCCAGATAAACAAAAATACGAGGGACTATACTCACATCTTCACAATCAACGAGGCCAGCAACACCTCCACCTTGATTCCAGATAACATCTTAGTATTTTCAAGTATTCTTATATTGGCTCTCCATTTGGTATTTCCAAAACTGCCAAGAGCCTAAATATAAGGAATGATGTAAATAACAATCTTTAAACTAAATAGCTACAAAACAAGTAAATCAACAGAATAATCTTTAGAAAGTATTAGCACTTCTGAGTCCCAAATTAGCACTCAACATTAATATTTATACCACTACCTCCGGTGATGCACGATCGATCTGCATTGACTTAGCACATCTTGAGGGACCCTCGCACGGTCGATGTGGTCAACGCCAACAAGCAACACGAGGCGCATTCAATGTAGTCATGCTGGCGCAAGCGGTGATCGGACTTCAACGAGCAAGGAGAACTCGCGCGGTGATTGGTTGTGCGCGAAGTCACACAACTCACCACGCGTTGGACGGGCTTGCTAGTGGGAGATGGAATGTCAAGGTAAGCAGAGGCAAGTCACGAGAAGGGGGGCAGAGGCAAGAGATAGAAGGAGGAAGTGAATTTTTTTTTTAATAGGAGATAACTAAGCTATTTGAGGATTCTCACCTAAAGCCAACCCATACCTTCCCTTCACAAGGATTTAAAAACTCAAATATTCAATCAAATTTCATTCATTAATAATTGTTCCCCTAATACAATCCTGAGCAACGTCTTTATATCGAGAGATTCTACAAAAAAGTTTAAAATACAATATTAAATGCATGAAATAAAATGCCAAATAAATATGAAACTAATTTTATTACAATAAAATAAAATCAACTCCAAATATGATAAGTTTTCAAATCTCTCAATTTTGTTCTAAAGCAAATCAAATCAAATTTAGATAAAGCTAATATGAAAAATTCCAATTAGCTTTAATTAGTTTAAATTTGAATTTTGATTCAGCACAAGATGTCATTATGACCGTCAAATTCAATGTTAATTCGTGTCCCCACCACCTGAAAAACCTTAAAATATTTTGTTAATTACCTGAATTTGAGTTTGCTCAAGAGAGAACTAAATTGCATAAAGAATCTGTTTCATCTTAAGGCACATGATCTGAAATGTTTTGCAGAACTGTGATCAAACAACATCATATATTTATCATAGGTACAGAAATCCAAATCAAGTAGGGCCTGATATGCTAAATGTTATTACATAAACAGGATTTGATAGAAGGAATCATTCAGCATATATGAGAGACAAATGTTCCATGAAAATTCAAAATGAGAAGCACATCCTAATAATATTATGTAGGAATAAGTTTTTCGACTTTAAAGTTCAAAACCAGCATGGAAGATTTTCCCAAAAATAAATCTGCATTATCCAAATCAGGAATGAAGACGGATTCCCCATATATGTTCATGAAATAACAGAACTTTAATTTCCAAGGATAATTGACAAGACATGAACATACTTGGCTAAAAACCACATGAGGTTGTATGTAATCCGGGAATCAGAACTGGAGTATCTAGTAGAATTCCTAATATCCTACTCATAGGCAAAAGAGTTCTAAATTTGATGTCACAATGTCGACACCTCGACCAAAGATAACCTCGAGGATTGACTCTTTGAAGTTGACATCTCGGAGAGAAAACCCAAAGGTCAGGACCAAGTCTCAACATTGAAGGTTATAAACTCAACCCAAGGTCCAATGTAGTGAAGACAAAACCTGCGATGTAAACCTAAGGTCAAGACTAAACTACAATTTTGGAAAGACATGTCTCGACACAAATCACTCTGGTAGTGAAAAACAAAGGCCTCAAAATTAGGTCAAGGGAACAAGTCCTTAAAATTAAGTAAAAAGGATGAAAGAAAAGGTAAGGAAGATATCTCAATGACAACCCTTAAGGTTGACAAAATAGTCCTCAAGGACTATGAGTCTGACTTCTCAATCTCGATGTCAACAAGATGCACATTTCGAAGCCTAAACATGACAGACAACAGCTACTCTTGCAATTCCACCAAAAGCTAGGCATCACTGTGGCACCATTCAAGGCGCTCTGAAAATATCTATTAGATAGAATGATATAGGGTTCTGGACTACTTTATTGTACTTTGGAAGAGTGTGTGAGAAAATCCAATGGGTTGCTTAAGGAATAATAAACAAGCCCACCACTTGTGTCCCCCTACGAAAAATGAGAGATTGTAAGAACAAAACAGTACTGGAAATTAAGAAGTTCGAAGGCTCACAAAAAGCCGAAGCTTTGAAGGGCAGTTTTTGACATCACATAAGCTCCTCCCTATTTCACCATCAACAATACCGCTTCGGTACCGTTGTTTTCCAAACCTGCAACTCAACATCAACAACACTAGAATATATACACTACTATCAAAGCGAATTCTCATAAAGACTCCTCCAACAAGATTTCCTGAACTGGGATAAGACCACTCAAAATTTTGCGAACTACATGGCAAGTTTATTCATACCATCAACCGATGTCGATGCCTCAGAGAATACATTGACCAGCTGATCAAAGAGGGCCACCTGCTAGAGTTGTGCATGGACAAGACTCAAAAATACCACAAAGATGTGACATCTAGCTATTCCTCCAATCAGGCAAACGTGTGACACCGAATCCACCAATGATGAAAAACATCACAAATAGGACAGTCCTGACGATCTTCCTTTGACATCACTAATCACTTCCATCTTCCTCCTCTATATTTGGGTAGCTAATGACTATCCACAAAGTGTCCTCTACCCTTCACACTGCTTACACTACAGGATCTCTCTCTGATGAAGACGAAAACCCAACAAAGTGCCCTATTATCATCACAACAGAAATGGGAGATCGTGTGCAGCCCACAAGATTCTTATCATTACAAAGAGCTCTACTGATGTAATGTACATTTCAACTTTGAAGAATACGAGCATTTCAATGTACTAAACACTTCATCAACTATGATAGTCTCCAACTTTTCGGAAGACATTTATCATCCTAAAGGCTACATCTCTCTCCCAAACAGCTTGAAAGAGCACCTAAACTCATCTAACCAAAATCTTGACTTCATCCTCATCGACTCTTCATTTGCTTACAATATCATATCGAAGAGACCAGTGATTCACACCTTCTATATGGTCCCTTCCACCTTGCATCAATGTTTGAAGTTTCCCACTCCATGAAGTATAGCTAACTTGAGGTAGTTGAATACAAGCAAGAAAATGCTACAAACTCTCCGCTCAACTGCATAGATGTCATCAATCCGACGAAAAGCACAACCCACTCTGCCGAACACATTAGTTGTTTCCCTGAAAGATGGTAACAATGCAACAATATCTTGTAGATTAAATATAAAAAGCAGCTTTAGTAACAGCCCTCCTTTTTTATCATATTGATGTCTTCGCAAGGAGTTCAAAAGACATACTTGGTTTAGACCATTCGATAGCAGAGCATAAACTTAATCTACACTCATATAATGTTGTTTGGAGTAGCTTTTTGACCTCTTCTTTTATTGTCTTTTGTTTTTTGCCTTTCAAGGTTTGTTAAGGAGGTCACTATGTTCACTCTCTGCTCTTTTCATTTACAACAGTGCGTACTTTGTTAAATTGATGTGAATGTCTTGTTTTGATAAATTGTGGTTTTAAGCACCATTTGCTAATTTGGAAGCATTACAATTTCCTAAATTTCTTTCATGCATGATTGAAATCTTAATTTGGAGTTTGAAGCAACTCAAGATAAAAATGAAGACTTGATTAAGGTATGGTTGGCTTAATTAAGTGAAGTAAACCTACTTTAATCTAAACTTAACCCTAATTAAGGAGGTTAAGGGGCGCGACTGTTGGATAAGGATAAGCTAGATGGATAAGCAAAACGCTGGCTTGATTTTTCTCTCTTCCTCTCCCTCTCCAGTTTTGTCTTCCGTTCCTCTTTCACTCTCTTCTATTTCTCTGTTTTTCCCCATTGGGTTTGTTGAAAGTGACGGAAAAAGAGGGAAAAGCTAGTGTTTGAAGCTGAAGACAGCAAGAAGAAGAGGATAAAAGACAATTTCTCTTCTATTTCTTGTTAATGCTGCCATAGATGAGAAGAAAGAAAGAGGCGGGCTGCTTTTTTTTTTTTTTGGTGTAGCCAAGGCCTTGCATTAAAAAAGTACAATTAGTACATCAAAGGGAGATATATCTCACCCAAACAAAAAGATACATAAGAGCATACATACATCCCCTTACTAGTGTTAGATAGAATGGAGGACAATAACTAGCATAACAAGTCATGATGTATCTACTCAATTCAGGATAGTGATGGAGACCTCTAAGAAAACAAAAGGTTACATGTCCCGTGAAGAAGGATGGAGTCCCAGTGGCCGACTCGTTGACTAAATAGGACACACAGACATTGGACATACTAGTTTTCATCGACATTTCTACCTTCAAAACGTAAAACACAATACAAGCAACGATAATAATATAGTGCGACACCCAAAAACGTAGCAGTCTACTCACTACTGAGCTTGAAAACCTTAGTCCCCTTTGGTTTGTATGCAGTTTTATTCTACATTAGTAGATTGACTCTTTAGTTCAGGTGGCATGGGCTCCCCTTTGCCATTATTGATTGCCACGACTGTTACTACTTTCATGTATTCCTTCGCCCTGCAAAGTGTCATTTTATATGTATCCCCAACTAGCAGAGTATTGCACAAAAGCTGGCATTGCTGCAAGTCCCTTCAACAACCTTTTAAATAGGCGCCCCTGCAGTCCATTTTTTCCATCCACACAGTGAATCTTCAATAGCGTACCTTGGTGGTGAGAGAGAAAGATACTTGGCCTGATTAAGTTGTTACTCCTGGCCATCAAAGTGCCATCATAGAGTACCTGTGATGCAGCTTCGTAGTTCCATCTCAAGGTCTGCCAGGCAGGTGTGAGAGCTGCTTCCCCATGCAATTCCAGGATGACAGATTATCCATTTAAGGAATTAGAAATCCTCTATGCTTCAACTAACTGTGCCATCATCCACCATTGATGTTTCATCCAGCTGGGTTGATACCGTCCCTGCCTTGCTCTCCCTCTTCCTTTTCTTATCAGGTGGGTCCTCACTTTCCTCGTAGATGATCTGATCGTTCAAGGCATGTCTACTTGATCTAGTTATCCTTCCCCTCAGCTTTCTTTGTGAGCTTAAATATTCACCATCCTTCCATTGTCCTAAACAGAAAACTCCCTCTGAGCCACCACCCTTTGAATGCTCCAGGTTGTTCTCCTTTTCTCTCAAGAAATATGATTAATTTTGGATTTTCTCAGAGCATTTTGTTCTTGCCTTGGCTGCAGCAAAAGTCAAGATGCCTTCACACTGCTCACCCTTAGGGGCTCGCTCAAGAGTCTGGCTGACTGTCTTATGCTCAGTGTTTAGATGTTTGTTCACATCACTCTAGTAGCCTGAGTCTCTTGTCTTACTTGAACCCTGCAATGCACCTTTTCCTTCCTTTATCAACTCACCTGTTGTGTAGGTTGCATACTCTGTGGAGGTTAAGTTCTGCCTTGGTCTCCAATGCTGAGAGATTTCACTAGTTTTCGGATTTTGTATACCTTCTCCTTGCATGTTCTGGTGCTGAGGTCTGTTTTGGCTTGAATGAATCCATTTGTCCTCCTTTCTGTATTCATTTGCAGACCTAGGGGCCTCCTCTCCTTCTTCTGTTGGTAATTAATGCCCATGGAACCAATATTTTAGGCTCCATGTTTGTGTCTACAGAAGAGTTAACAGGATCTTCAAGGATAGGAGCAATCTGTGGCACTTGATCTTCCATCTCACCCTTACTAACAGCCTTGTCAGCTACTTTAGAGTAATTGTTTTGGCCCGGCCTTCCTCCTTTGAGTTGATAGAAAACGCCCTTAGCCCCTTGAATCCAAGCACCAGGTTGTCTTTAAGTCCATTTTTACACACCCTAGCAAAAATTTCTCTCCCACTGGCTCCTGTGAAACTGGTCAAAAAGCAAAGGTATACCTGCCATGAGGAGAGATGCAGTTTGAAGCTGAAAAAAGCAACAAGAAGAAGATAGTAAGCCAATCCTTCACCGATTTCAGCACTGGAAGAGAAACTCTCCTAACTCTTAAGTTGGACAACTAGTAGGACTGAAAATAAAATAAAAATAAAAAAAATAAAACAACTAGAATTGAAAAACATAACCTATCAGAGGTAGGCAAGAGTTCAACTTGTACACTATAGTTTAAATACTAACCAGTATGGTTATGAATGGCATGGAAGAAATCATGAAATTAAGTTGGACAACAACTAGGACTGAAAAAAATAAAAAAAATAAATAAATAAATAAAACAACTAGAACTGAAAAACATAAGAGGGAAAGAGTTTAGCAAGACTCAAACAAAACCTATCAGAGGTAGGCAAGAGTTCAACTTGTACACTATAGTTTAAATACTAACTAGTATGGTTATGAATGGCATGGAAGAAATCATGAAATTACTGCTTACTTGCTTATTTAAATTCTTCCCCGCACTAGTAATTGAAGATATGATGGCTGAGTTGAATAATTTCAGCAATTGGCATATTTCTAGCTGTCACATAAATGACACAGAGCATTTTAACGTAAGGAGCTTGGCTCTTTGTTTTGATAAATGAATTCCAATTATTTACTTACTAAATGATGCTTATGATAATACTGTCTCCTATGATATGTTGTATGGTGAATGACTAGAATGAAGGTTGAAAAGATGAATTAAAGAGCAAAACTAAGCTCAGGTTTCAGCTATAGACCAGATTGTCCGACACAAAGATCAGACAATCCAATAAAGGGACATTGTGAGCTATGATTATTTAACCCTAATGACATTTAGGTCAATGATTAAATGCTTAATGGAATGCGCCTAATAATGCATTATGGAAATTGTTTATCAAGTCAAAAACACAAGTTATGACTATAAACTTGGAAAAAATAATAAATATTGAAATATTAAAATGCATTTAAAGATCGACAATGGATTAAAAGAAGGTTTTCTTGTGTTTGTCCATGCATCGGATTGTGTTAAAAGCAAAGCAACTTACCAATTTAGGTGATGATGGTTGCAAGGAAATATGAGACATTTTACCCGACTCAAACCCAACCCGGCTTAACTTAGTATAGATCGAGCTTAGACAAAACGGTTCATAAATATGTTGAGCCAAATTTGACCCATCTAAGAAAATCCGAGTACCGGTTAGCCGGTTAATCCAATTACGACCCGCCAACAACCCATTGTCAAATTTAATATATTTTTTTCTTTTAGTATTAATTTTAATATTAATTATTAGATGTATATGACATAATTTAGCTATAATTTCAATGTTATTAATTATATTTTATAACTACACTAATTTAAAATAAAAAAATATTGTATTTATCAAATTTTGATATCTCAAAAATTAAAATAAATAAGTTGGCAAGTCAGGTCAAATCGAGCAACCCATTTATTAAACAAGTTGGTTATGAGTCCTGAGACTTGACTGTTTAATAAACAAGTTAGTTCAGGCCAAATTAAAATGAGTTAAGTCAAAGCAAGTTAACTCAAACCCGACCCGCCAACCTGAATTACCAACCCTAGTTGCAACATTGAAAATAAAATCCAAGAATTTTAAAATAAGTGATGTTACACATTCCCCACAAATCATCCCAAATATTGAAGTCAACTAAGATTTCCTACCACATGAGCAAAATTAATTTTTTTATCTATGCGACACTATTGCTACATAGGAATCTTAAATGAATTCAAAATTTAAGATCATTTATGGAGGCTATAAAGCATTTCTCTTAACATAGTCCTAACTAAGGATTATTGAACATGCCCGAGGAGCTACTCTTTCCATAGAAAGAGTATGTCATGACCCAGTCATTATTTGCTTTGGTCCATTCTAGAATGGATAAGTATTATCCTCAAAAACTGCCTCGAGAGATGAATAAGGAACACTGCTTTTATTTTAAGTACCCAAAATCTTCCCTCCAAATCTGATATATATGCCACAACTTATGCTTACCTATATCATCTTAGAAGCCCAGAAGCTGAATATTCTCCTAAGCATTTTGCTTTGTGATCACAGCTGGATCTCATTATCTACTGTGTTAATAAAATATAGCCACACCAGCATCTTTCTGTGTTGAATTTTGCTCCATCAATCTTCTTGTCTTGCACGCATTATCCCACAAGCCAGCTGTTGCATATATATTTGCAAGAACAACATAATTTACAGATATCACAGGATTTAAGCTGAGAAGATTACCAGCAGCAGATTCTCCAAGAGGCTTATTATCATGAATCCTACATGCCCCAAGCATAGCACCCCAAACAGCTAAGTTTGGTTTAATATTCATCACCTTAACAAACTCATATGCTTCAGGTAGAAACCCTCCACGCCCAAGAAGATCAACCACACAACAGTAGTGTTCAGATCTAGGTTGTATATCATATTTGTTGACCATCAGATCAAATATTTCCATTCCTCTTCCAGTGAGACCAGAATGACTACAAGCAGAAATTAGAGAAAGAAATGTAACATCATTAGGCTTAACACCACTATCCTCCATCTTCTCAAAGAGCTTTACGGCATATTCACCCTGGCCGTGCTTACCATAACAAGTAATTAAAGAAGTCCAAGAAATCACATTTTTATGCGGAATTTCCTCAAAAGCAAGATATGCATCTTCGAGCACTCCAGATTTTGTGTACATATCAACAAGTGCATTCGATAAAGCTACGTCATGGTTTGAAGGAACTTTTACAGCATGGGCATGAATCTGCCTTCCCATATCGAGCGAAGCCTCGGTTGCGCTAACATTAAGCATGGAGCATAGAATAACATTATCAATTTTCTTGCCTGTTTGATTGATTTCTAAGAAAAGCTTTAATGCCTCCATGCTATAACCCCCCTCTGTTGAATACCCAGTGATAACAGTAGTGCAGGAAATTAGATCATGTTTAGGGAGAGAATCATAAAGCAGCCTTGCACAATGAATGCTCCTACACTTTACATATGCATTGATAAGCGATCCAGAGACTGCATAATGACTTGCAAACCCTGATTTGATTATTAAGGAATGTGTCTTATGGGCGTTCATGACATCCTTCAATGCGCCACAAGCCCTCAAAACACTTGAAAAAGAACAATGGTCTGGTAGCTTACCTGAAAAAATCATCAAGTGTCAGTAAGAAAAGAAGTCATGAACATAACTTGCAACAATCATGTCTTTCCTATTTTATTTATTTAAATATCACGTGCTCTTTAGTATTAAACAAATACCATCAGATAAAACAATAAATGAAAGGGATTTACATGCATGTTATGTATCAATTTAAATATCCATCCATTTTACATTGTATACGACAATTTAAATAGGTCAAGAGATGCAAAGTACATTTTCCAAAATAATATGTTTCATGGAAACTTGAATAAGAGATTAAGATGGAAAGTTGGAGAAATATGAGTGAGGAAGGAAGAGGAGAGTTTGAGTGTAGGCTAGTAACTTGAAACTTCTTTCTTCATTCAAGACTAATGGCTCATTACAAGTATTTATAGATCATAGAGAACATTATAGATACAAAGATCTTCATAGTTAGTTCATGACTATTCTAGAGCGACATTTTGTATGACTTCTACTTTCACTCTTCTAGACCTTTCACCCATCACAAAATGTGCAAATAGACAAATTTATTGTGGTTTGTATGCAAACTTCCCAATAAATTAGCTTGCCTGTTATTTATTCATTCTAAGTGACATGTAGTATTACTTCGCTATACATTTATGCAATATAATTACAGTGATAGAGAAAGCATAAGTTGTCTCTATTTTTGTTCTTATACATGAATACATTTTCTCTACAACAGGCATTAGATCATCAAAACATGTATGGTTTACCAAGATACTCAAACAACCCAATTATCATAGCAACCAATTAAGAACATAAAACAAAAAAAAGACAATGAAACCTTCAGAGAGTAATTACACAAAAAATAGACATGATGTTATAGCAAATATCATAAAGGTTCACAGGTTAAATACATAACACAATATGTAGCCTTGGAGCATAAATAACAGTAAAAGGACACCAAACAAGTATACCGACCTCAATTCAAAGTCATAATTCTACATCATTACCTTCTCTCCTCATCAATGTAAACAATCTGAATGCATCAGAAGGTAAACCACGAACAGCATGCCCTCCGATCATTGAATTCCACAATACAACATCCCTGTCTCCTATACTCCAAAACAAGCTGCAAGCATCCTCGACATTTCCACATTTCAAGTGCATATCCACAAGAGAACTCAATAAGTGCAAATCTTCCACAAATCGGCTCTTTTCAATGCACCCTTGAATCTGTCGCCCACTTCTAATGCAACCAATCGAAGTGCAAGCCCCAAGAACACAACCATAAGTGAACTGATTGGCCTTGTTACCCCCTAAATGCATCAAAGAAAAAGTGGAGAGAGCCTCCTCTGAGAACCCATGTTGAGCATATCCAGAGATCAATGCAGTCCAAGAGACAACGCTTCTCTCAGGCATTTTATCAAACATCTTTCGAGCGGAACCCACATCTCCAAGTTTAGAAAAAAATATGATGAATTTGGTATTTAAATGTAGGTCTGATGTGTATTCCTTGGCCAAGAGATGGTGATAAAGAAGTTTTCCTTCTTCTTTTGAGTTGGAATCGATGCAGAACTGGAGAAAGGCTGAATAGGTGGAAGAAGGTAATGCGGTTGGGTGGGAGCGCAAGGCATCAAGGGCTTCTCTCACCCCGCCCGAGTTGCACAACGTGAGTATCTTCGATTCAGCCTCGTGCGCCAAATTCGTACAACTGGCAATTGACCTTCTACCGACCAAGTTCATGGAAACCTGAAGGACTCCACAGATTTCATAGGACCACTGTGAATGCTTGAACAGAGAGAGGGATGGTGGGAAGGTGGAAGAAGATAGAGTTCGGGGACGGCTAACCGTTGGCGAAGGAGATAAACGCGATGTGAGACCGACGCTGACGATGAAGAAGATGCCGATGAACACCAAGCCCACGCCGAGTCGCCGACATGTATGAAAAAGGAGCTTGCCAATTTGCTCCTAGCATATTCACATGCAACCATAAAAACTTTTTAATTTTAGTTTAATATAATATGACTTTTAAATAATAAAATAAATTTATTTTATATTATAATATAAAAATAAATTTTATTTTATTTTTGTCTAAAAAGTAATAAAAAATGCTATTAAAGTTTTCGTAACTTCTCCTTAATATTATTTTTAAATACATAAGATTTAATTAAAAAAACATAACTATTTAATTAAAAAAAAAACTAATTAATATTTTTAACTTACTAATTGATGCTCAAGCAACATGTATGGTGCTACTTTTAAATTTATTTTTATATTTTATTATATTATTTGATAAATTAATGCAGATAAAATATAAAATATAAAATTATGAACAATCAATTTGATCTCTACATATATCATTAAAAGAAATATAGGTAGTCAAAAGGTCAATATTTTAACCATTCAATGGTCTGAAGGAATCCAGAGAAAAACATTCATATGAAGATGTTAATACAAATTGACAAAATGTATTTAAGTTAACACATTAACTTAATCTATTAAGTCATGACATGTCATTAAAAGAAGGAAGTTTTGGATCTCATTAGAATATATAAGAAGAGATAAAGGTAGGCTAAAGTGCCGCATCAAATAGCTATCAGATAATAAGTGTTATGACCTAAAATCGAAGAGGTTGAAGAGTGATTGCCCGATAGATATTCATATGATAATTAAAATTAATCAGACAATGAGCGATTTCTTGTGGGCTTCTAAGTGGAGAGGCACAAGAATGAATTACTATATATTGAAAAAATTAGAAAGTTCCTGGGCTGTATAAGTAAATAATATAATTCTAAAATATAAAAATACTTTTTAGGATAAAACAGTGATGTTAATAAAAAAAACTTTCATAGTTAAGTATGTTTAAACTAGAATAGTGTTGAGGTTGGTGACTCTACTTTGAAATACTCAAGTCACATAATTTGGGATATAAAATATAACGATTAAATCTTTATAAAAAGATCATCGTACTTTATCAAAAACATCAAGAAATATAGGAGAGAGATCAGGAGCTGCACTAAAAAGACCAAGAAATAAGAGATAGACCATGAGCTCTAATATATGGAGGTTTAAGTTGAATAAGTTTATGTCATCTGTGATTGTTTGTGATGAAATGAAGAGGAAGGAGTTGGCTAGCGCGATGAAGTGTAGTTGAGGAGGGAGATAAGAACTTGGCAAGGACCACTCTTGTGCATACTATGGCATATAAGGAGGGCAGATAAGACATGATTCGGTGGTTAGTCGATCTTGACTTACTAAGGGAGAAGCAATTCTTTTATCCCCCAAGATCTGCCTTATTTGGTTGCAGCAGGTTTAATATTTATTTTTTTCATAATAGAGAGAGAGAGAGAAGCATTGGAATTGGAAACATGTTATAGTACTTTATTCTCTTTTCGTTTTCTTGCACTCTTTACTGACTTATGCAATTAATATTTTTTATCAGTGTAGCTTTGATTCTTGAGATCCTTGTATCTGAAATCTTCTCTTGCTCCTCAATTTGTTAGGCTTTTTCTAATTATGTCACTTTATTGACAATTATCATAATTAATTATCTTTGTGACTTGCTCAATTCTGAGAAGCTGATGCAAGCTATTTCGTGAACATTTTCACAAGATAGTTCAGGCCATCATGGTAGTGATTGCACTAAGCTAGAAAAAAAAAATATTATTATTGCACAAGGCTTTACAAGGCAACTGCTCACCTTTTGTATCTTTAATATTTGGAATCTTCATGCTCGGCCGTCCCATGTATTTGAATTTCAAAATTTTTCAGACTGTGAGAGGAGGCTTTGCGGCTAACCAAATTTGATTTTTTTTTTTTGCCTATACGTCTTATTTGTGTCCTTACATTCTTGTTTGTCCTAACGTAACTTTGCAGAGATAGTGAATACCAATTTGAACAGTCTTATGTCAAATTTATTGATATAGGTAGCTGAAAGTAAGTAACCCCCATAATTTAGTCGCACTAAACATTTTTTCACTTGAAATGAGCGAATGAGTTTATGAGAGGGAGAAAGGCAAACAAAAACCTCAAATGAATTGAACTATTAATACATAGATAGATAAAGATACAGTGGCATGATTGCAAGTCCCACAATCTAAAAACATACAATTGCTGCTTAGTGAATGGATTACAGAAACCAAAAAACATAGGCAAGAGGAAATTCAAGTGATACTAGTGTCTCTTTCTGAATTCTGATCCATTCCAATCCATAAATTAATAAAAGATTAATGAATAAAAAGGCTTAACTTGGGTAATGCAACCGATTGACATCCAGAATAAAAGATGCAGATAACTTGAAGCCACATATCATCAATAAATATTTCATAATGATGAAGGCACTCCATGTAAAATCGAATCACGGGTTTCTTACCAGGTACCTGAAGAAACCCATTAACCCACATAATGATGCTGAAAGGCCTAACTGCTCCAGAAAAAGCTTGGTTTCTCCCTGTAGAAATGATTTTTTTTTTTAAAAAAGGGGGAAGGAAAAAGGGGTGGAAATTTGCAGTATCCTACTCTAATAGTGTGGGGCCAAATGGAAATGTAAGATTAAAGGGAAAATAACAATAGTATTCCTCAAGATCACCAGATTCGAGTGGTAAAGTAGCAGAAGATCTGATGAAACCTATTAGCTTCGTATATAATGTTACAGGGTACAAGTTTACATGTACACAGTATTTAACATGAAGCAACTGTTTGGCTAATGGCTAAAATAGTCATGAGTAGCCGCCATGGCATCGGCGGTGCTTTTTCAACGGTAATAAGCTCAGGGTCCGGCCCACGCTGGCCCAGATACAGCTGAGCAATCTTCCCGGCGAGGAAGCTGCTCGTTCTCTTCTCCCTGCAGCCGCCGCCCGAGGCTGCTGCTCGAGTCGTTTTTGAGTCAAGATGGGACCATAGAGGCTTCAGAGGCACCGTCGGCTCCTCCCCGGCGGCGGGGCTGAAGGCCAGTACTCTTTGGCTTCCAAAATCATTGACAACATGGAAATATTGTGAGAAAATTTGTATATTTTATATTATTGATTTTTTTTTTTAGTCATGACTAAAATAGTTATGAGCCAAACAGGAGAATTTCATACCACTTCCAAAAGACGCGTGAATGTCCCATGCTACCTTCAGTTTGTTAAACATAATGCCCCTGAAAATGCCAAGAAAACAGTCATTTCTAGTTGATGGATGCTTGAAAGGAAGAAGAATCAATAAAATTGGTGCATATTAGGAAAAGAAATATAAATATAAAACGAATTAGGAATGGCATAGTTGCAAATTACCAACATAAAATGACAATTTTTTAAATAGTAAGCAGCAGCTGCAAGAACAAGTAACATCAACAGAGCCCAAATCCAGATTGAACTAGGATCAATAACATAAATTTTTCTTTTGCATTCAACCAATTAAAGTAACATTGTTTGTAAGTACAAGTGAGTCATGTTTAACAAGCATATACCACACTTCGAAAAGAAATGCAATCTCAATCACATAAAAATTTTCAGTATATCATCATGAAACAACCTAAAATACTCCATTGTACCTTAAGGCCCTGTTTGGCGCGAGGACCAAAATAGGACCAAAATAGTACTAGTTTAAAAAATAACAATAATAATAATAAATAAATTATTTTAATTATTTTACACAAATTTTAATATAAAAAAATAATATTTTACTTCACATACTCAATAATTTTTAATAAAAATATAAACTTTATTTCACATCTTAGATCAAAATACTCAATTTGAATATTTTGGTCTAGAATGTGAAATAAAGTTGATATTTTTATTTTAAATTATTAAGTATATAAAGTAAAATAATATTTTTTATATTTGAATTTGTGTAAAATAATTTAAAATATTTATATATTATTATTATTATTATTTTTTAAATTAGTACCATTTTATTCCTATTTTAGTCCTATTTTGGTCCTCGCGCCAAACAGGGCCTAAAACAATAAATAAAAATCAAGTGAATAAGAGCATAAAAAAAATCAAGACGAATAAGAAAGAATTAAGAAAGCAGGAAACCCATAAATTTGATGATAAAAGAGTAGGTGACTCACCCATTCACATCAAATTGGGCCAGAACCTTCAGTAGACTCTGACCTGCACTTGGCATGCACAATAGGGCCCAGCTGTGACCTATCTAAACCTTCTATGTTTCCATCTGGAGCATTCAGATATACTGCACCCCTATACATCCATTCTTCGGTCTCATCGCTATAAAAGTCCTCGAAAGGCTCCCCACATAACGCACATATGGTTTGATTCTCATCTGCTGGAACGGCCAACTCTCTGTCTTCTTTTTTCTCCGTAACTGTCTCGGCCGGCAGAAAGCCAGGAACCACATCATTTCCAAGTGTTTCGGCACCACAAAGCCATTCCTTGGCACTAACAAACCATTTGCGTGAAGGTTTCTGTTTACGATTCTTCGATATTCGGTTTTTTGTCACATGCCAATCCATATGGCTACTATGATCCTCTTGGCATTTAAATCTCAAACCACATGTAGTGCATTGTCTTGGAAGTTCCATATACATTGCATTTATTGTAGACTCATGTCGCATCTTAAGGAGTTCAGCATTAAATTCGAGCAAAACAGAACTCTGAAACACAATGCCAACATGGAGTTCAAAAAACGTTCTACACATTCTTAATTATTAAAAATGAAAGCAGCATATTCATGCATACCATAATAAACTTGTTTATTTACATGTCAACCACCACAAATCACAAAATTTACATGGCATACACTAATAAGTGTGAAGTTTACGGTATCAATGCAATGTCTGTGCCATAGTCATATCATTAAAAAATAATAATAATTATTGTCCCATTCAAATGGTCAGAAGCATGAAAGTTTTCCAGATAAAAGAAATAGTGTTAAGACTTTCATCCTTACGCAGTTACACAGGTTTAACTTTTAGTAATATTAATGCGTAAAACGTGTTTCTTTTTTGAAACATGTTTACTTGTTTTAAGAGTGTACAACATGAATTAAAAATTTTGACAGTTAATATGTAAATTGATTTAGTTTTAACATGACATGTATGTGAATCTCCCAAAATGAAACATGATCTAAAAGGAAATCCATACCTGGGACTGCACTGGTGGTGACAATGAAATCAAACCTTGTGCCATGAGTGTATTGATCAATCCTGAAAATGCACTTACTGGTGGATGTGATGCTGTTGAACTCGACAAATTACTTATTTGGGTTGTAAGTCCTGGCTGTGATGAGGATGGTGGAGGCCCGGGAGGTAAAGGAGGTGAGACTGCTGAAGCAGTCATTCCAGGTATGGGATTTGGGCCCAAAAAGACAACTTGCCCCTGAGACTGCGTACCATTTAGGGGTTGAGCAACTATCTTGGCAGGAGTTTGATGCATAGGTGGAATGAAGCCAGAATGAGCCTCAGTCGGATGAAATACCATATTGGGCTTCTGTTCCTTACTTTGCAAATTTAACGGAATTGGACCAGACTGCCGATGAGGTACCTGGAATGACTTGCTAAAAGGCATTCTCGCATTTGCATCAATTTGCTGCTGAGTCATAGGACCGGAGAAGTTGATTTGATGTCCCAGTGGCTTGTTAGTATCAACATAATCAAAAGGACTTTTAAGATGCTGGTTTGGAAGAGTAGGAAGTATGGGTAAAGACGGAGTTTTATGATGAGGCGGCCATATTATGGGAGCAACTGGATGTTGGTGTGCCTTTTGTGTCAAAATGGTTGAGGCCTCGGTGTTTAAGGAGTTGTTATAAGTATTTGATAGTTTGTGAAATGGCACCTCAGCATCTTGGGAGTTATCATAATGATGCCACCTCTGGGTAATAGCTTGTGACGTTCCTCCTAAAAAATATGGCAGTTGAGATGACCCTGCTTGAGACTTTGGGCTAAGATCATTTTGTGAAGAATTGTGCAATGCGTCAGGAGTATTTCCGTGCTCCCGAGTGTAATGAGAACTCTGACAATGACGCAATTGTTCACTCCCGTTTCCAGTATTGTCCAGATACTTCTTATTCACGGGTCCATGACCATACTGCAAAAGGCAGCATAAATAAAGAAGGTTACTGAGGGAAATTCAATCTCAAAAGCAATTTCTCCTTGGATGATAGCAGCATAAGTAGAACAAGCTCGCAAAAGGACAGAGAATTCAGATATATAACTAAAAAATAAGACCTAAGAACACATTTCCACTCATTTGCTAATTTTCACAAAGAATCACAGCAGAAGAGCATGTCATCTAAAAGAAGTATAACTGATCAATGTACTTTAAACACAAATTAAAAATCCAAATCAAACACTGCCTAACCAACACAAACAATTATATTTTTGTATCTAACTTTTTTTTGATACAGGTTTTGTCACAATACTTAACATCAACTAGATTGTACAATCAAAGATCATTCTATATTTCAAAAGAAAAAAGTCTAAAGGTTAGCAGCCATACAGCTCGGAATGCAATCTTCTCGTCATTTATAGTCCTTAAATATTCAGGCATTGGAGCAGGCCAACTTCGTCTAATAAAATCAGACGGCTGAGAAATGGAACTTGGTTTACTTGAATCAACTCTTGAATCGAACCTCACCCTTGTTGTTTCAGACAGCATGCTGCCCTGATCAGCTAGAGTTGGGCTCATATCTTCCCAAACATACTCCTCTTCTTCAGAATTCTGCCAACCTTTGTTAATTGTTTCACCATATTCAAGCCGCTGAACCTTTGGAAACCTATCATGGACAGTGCCTTTACCTCTATAATTCCCATAGGCATCAATAAGTTCTCTTTGGTGCTGCCTTCCACATCCATTATATGCCACCAAAGCATCTGGTTGCAAGATGCCATCATCTAATGTCCAGTTCCTTCGGGGAAAACCATGTCGCTCACTTGCTCGTTGAGACCCAAATTCAAGTTCAGAACGAAATGGAGAAGTTGATTCAACTACCCGTCCAGGGGAACTCCTTTGGAAACTTTGCCCCCGCGGAGACATAGACCTCCTAAATCCGATTCTTGTAGGAGACAATGGACCCTCGAGTTTTTTTTGTGATTTCAATATTGGTCCTTCCTGTCCCGCCACTGAAGAGCCAAGACTATGAGATGAACCTTCTCTTAACATTCTGATATATGGAGACTGAAAATCAAGATAATCGGAATCACAGTCATCAGAATGAATGAAAGTCTTCTGCCCATAAGCTTGTATTGCAGAAGAAACATCCCTTGAAGGTTGAAGTTCCTATGATCATGTCAATTCGAACAACCCTTAGTATAAATGCTTTCTTTAATGATGGAGGAAAGGGACAGGTTACATGGAAAGAGCAAAAACTCTATGAGTAAATGAAGCAATGGACATATCATTTAAGCATTTCCAAGACAATCAAACGAGCATACTTTAACCCCACAAAAAAAATTTGGAGCAAGACAGTGCTGTAATTACTTCATGATACCATAACAACAATATGAAGTCAGCCATAAAAGAGTCCATTGTATGATGAAAAGAAACAAACAAGGTGACTCGTCAAACAATTCCAGGTTAACCGTATCAAGGCAAACTTCTACTCTAAATAAAAGAGGTGTCAACTAGAAATTGAAGATTTAAATTTTGAAGTGAGCTTGACAAGAGTTGAGAAACATTATCTAATTTCGATTCAATTTTCAAGTTGGTTTCAGGTGAGTTGTCAGCTTTATATATGATTCATTTATTAAAAATATTTTATATGCATTTGTATTTGAGTTAAAAAAAATCATGCCAATTTTGAATAGATAAAAATTCTAGTAATAAATGTCCATTCTATCTGCAGTCTTGTGTATTAGGAGCAAATGAAAATTTTAATACAACAACAATTAAGTCTGTATTCCACTAGGTAGAAATAAAATTTTTAATAAGCTGACATGCATTAAACAAAAATATCGAAAGAATGTTTACAAATATTTGAAGATCAAACTGGATGCTAATTAAAGGCATAATGCCTCCATACATTTAAAAAAAAATGAAGTGGACATAGAAATAAGGATTGAGAGTATCAACCATGGCAGGGTTTTCAAACTGCTTTCGAGCCTCCAGGTATTTAGGATTGATATGAATTACACTAGATGGGCGAGGAGGAGTTTCTGAATTTCTCACATTAGCCAAGCCAGGTGGTCTCTGGTTTTCAGGAGTCGATAGTTTCAACCTGTCTTCAATTTTGCTAAGCACTGATACGGGGAAAACTTGTGACCAAGTCCCAAAGAGGTGGCGCATGGCAGGATGCAAGCTGGAATGAACTTGACTGTATGCCTCGCAGAAGACCTTGAAGTAGCAAGATACACAAGGAAGCCTCAGAAATGCACAACTAAGCTAAACTTTCGAGAAAAAACTATAAAGCCAAACATAATAGTAAATGACAAGCATCCTTTGTTTTTTCTTTTTTTTTTAATCAAAAATGACAAACATCCTGATAGCATTGACACAGATGAAAAAAGTACATTAGCAGCTAATGATCATTACGGATAATTGGATCGAATCAACTTTGACCAAAATTTGGATCCATTTAAATTTAGATCAATCATACATAGAATCAGATCAGCCTTGACCCAGATCCGGCTCAGGTCAGATTGGGGTCAAGTTAGATCCCGGATCAGGTCGAACTAATGCTCTACATAAGTACAAATAAAATTTCATATATACAATCTCAATTTATTTCAAAGTAAATGATTGGTATATTAATTATAAGGCTAATATTATTTTAATAGTTAAAAATTCATTATCTCTTTTCCAAAATGTATCCTAACTTTTTGCTTATTGATGAAGGATGTAGTAATTAGTATCTACTAGAAAAATAATGTGTCTTAGCAAAAGTAGTGTGATATAGCAGTTACAATGATTTATTAATTTGCGGACAAGAAAAGAAGTAATAGTTCGAAAAGTATAAAAACATAATGTCCCACTTTATTCTAGGGAAAACACTTAAGAAAACACACACAAATGTGGATGAACTTTCAAAAAAAAAGTTCATCTATGGTGACACGATCGGGGTCAAATATAAACAAATCAGATCATAGTTGATTTGCGATTTGGCTCGAGAAAAAAAATCAGATCGAGTCAGATTTCAAATCAAGTAAACAGTAAGTAAAATGTATCCAAATAATTTGAATCAAATTTCAGGTTGAATCGAGGCAAAATCCAACACATTTACAACTATTTAAGGAGGTGTATGTTGGAGCAACTACCAGTATAAGGACTGCTAGCAAAAATCAAAATAAGTTGCCTATTAGGCCTATTAGGATTGGACTATGCCAAGATTATACTTTCTAGTTTTCATATTCTAAAAATAGTCGGTCAACTAATAATACACAAAGTGAAGTATAGCAAAATGAGTTACAAAAGAGCTAATAAAAATTAGAATTTTATAAGAGTGCCTCGGGAATAAAGAGATTTGAAATTGAGCACAAGATAAAAGTACGCAAATAATAGATTAAGTTACCCTAATCAAATAAGTAGTTGTGTTATCATACGAGAACTTTAAACATTGCCAGTTAGCAGTAGCATTCCACAATAACAGGAGTTATGGAGGATGGTAGTCACAAAATCAAAACAGAATAATTATATGAAAGAGTGCAAAATGAGTTCAACACAATAGAAAATCTCATGTCACTATTGGACAAAGCCATGTTTATGATGGCATCTCTTGTATTGATATGTTGCACTCAAGATGTCGATTCTCGAGAAGTCAGCAATGAAGATCTATTCCTATGCATCTTTTGATGACACTTGACGTTGAGGCATCAAGCCTTAGTTCTCACGAGTTATCATTGTTGTGGACAACTCCTAGGCGTCTTTTAGGTTCTGTTTGGCAACAACTTAAAAATATTAATAAATGTAAGTAGCTTAAATTTTTAAGCTTCTTAAACTTTTGAAGTAGCTTAAATTTTAAGCTACATTTCAAGCAGCTTACATTTTAAACTGTTTAAAGAGATTTTTTAGTTTCTAAAGCACTTAACGAGCTGAAAGTAACTTAAACTATTTTGGTGTGTGAAATAGCATTTGGAAGCACTTTAAGCTCAAGCAGTTTGAAAATTTTAAGCCATAAGAACACAACATTACTATTTAGAAGCGCTTTAAATATAAGAAGTTTAAATTTAAATCTAAGTTGTTACCAAATAAACACTTAGAAGACTTAACACGGAAGCATAAAGCATCAATTCTCTCAAAGCATCATCATTATGGGTCAACTCCTAGGCATATTTTGGTAAGGCTCAACAATGAGGTATTGATCTTCAGTTCTCCCATGCTTTCAACATTAAAGGTCAACTCCTCGAAAATGTTTGGTAGGGTTCAAGGTTAGGGTATTAAGCCTAGGGTTTTCTCAAAGAAGATGTCGAAGGTTGATCTGATTGTTTCTTCCATCAAGTCATCCCTCTGCATCTCACCACACAAGTTTCTATGTTCTCTTTAGTTCTTAGCTTCTACGCGTCGGGCCTTACGGCTCTTCTGTCTGCACCACCAAGGACGAATCTAATAAAGATGGATAAATACCAGTTTAATTCTCAAATCATTAGATAAATGATTGGACACGATATTATAAAGGATTACATTAAGGAAAAGGTAGGTGTAATCATTAAAGAGGAAAATATGAGGGAGAGACATTTAAGTGTGTAGCCATATCCATCATCAATCTCTAGAGGCCTTTATATGTACAAGTGAGACAATGGTAAACAAAAGGAGAGACAACGAAAATGACTAGAAATATGATGACTACTGATGAACTTAATTCATTTATGCTCACAGGGGGCCTAGCTTTAAATATAATTGAATGGGAAAAAGAAATCCATGTAGCTGGTCACAACAAATTTACGACTAAAGCATTTTTGTTAATGTTGTGCTCTCCAGTCTACTCAAGTCAGAACTTACAGCCTTCCCATTTTAGTTTTAACATATAGCTTGGTTTAAGATATCATGACATCAAAACAAAGAATATTAATATTACTGGCTTCTACAAAATAGAAATAGAAGTTCATCAAATTACAATATCTCACATTACCAACACAGCATGGAGCTACGAAATGTTTTAGAGAAAACCAATGAATAAGCCATCAGGTTAATAAGTTGAAATATATAATGTCCTCAAATTTTTTTTGACTCTCCCATGAAGAACATGTTATCATAATGACATAGATAAGCAGGTGAAACCTAATGTCATTCACAAAACTGGAAGATGGAAAAGAACCACATTTAATATCTGAACACCACGCTTTTGTATTCAAAAGCAAGGAAGCCACTTTTTTTTTTTTGATGAAGCACTTAATTTTTTACTGAGACGTGCAAAATAGAATTTACAAAAGAGTAGGAATCAATAAAACAGTGAACACCAAATATCAGGGCTGCAAGATAATAGGAACTCGCCTTAGGAAGCCTGGAAGCAAAATACCTCACATATTCTCGACCAATGTTCTTCACAATACTATCCAACAGATACAAGGAAGGCAATTTCTGATCTTGTGGAACCTGTTCAAACAATGCAATGCAAAAGTTACCATATAGGAGGAAAAGGTTTGGGGCACTCCACTCAAATTAGTGGAGAAACGCAAAAAGCATAAAGCGTAATACATAAAGATGTCAAGCAAGCAATGGAGATCACTCTGCTCCATTAAACAGCCAAACAACTTGGCCTATTTTCTGCATTTTTTATCGGACAACAAAATGTCAAGGCCTTCGAGTGATTATCACAGACGACAATTAGATTTGAGATCAATCACATTTCATGGACTTGAGAGTAAACCGAGGCAGCATCTATCGCTCAGTAAAAGAGAACAAGAAACCATTCCTCAATCTTTCAACGAGCGGCTTAGCAACGAATCAAGCAAGCGAGAGACGATGGAGAGAGCGAGTTACTGTAGGAAAAGAGAGCACGATGCCACTAATTTTGCTCAAAACTAGTTCTGATGCCACAACAGAATTGAAAGATATAAACTAAGATCATTCATTCATCCACTTTCACAATAACAAACCAACAACACAACTTAAACAAAACACAACGAAATCCTTCTATCTATTGACAAGACAGTAAAATCCCGCTCGGAAGTACAACCATTCCACCAATCCACACAGCATACTAGTTCCCACCTCGTCAATCCGCGCGCAGACGGCGTCCGCGATGCCTTTCGCGTGTTCCCGCTGCTCCCCGGCGATGATGGTCAACTCCGTGATGATCGGCTTCGAGTTGAAGGTGAGCTCGGAGAGGAGTTCCTCGTACATACCCACGATCTCGCGCCCATACGGCGGCGGCGGGTCCCCCTCACCGATTCCAGCCGCCCTCAGCTCCTCTTCCCGTTCACGTAGCATCGCGCGGAAACGGTCTAATATCGACGGAGAGACTCGCAGCTGCGCTTCCACCGGCGGACGGGCGGCTGCCCTAGGGTTTTCCCGTGTGACAGTAGAAGACGTGAATCTTTCATCATCCATCACGATCTCCCTCTCTCTCTCTCTCTCTCTCTCTCTCTCTGACGATAACCTAATTGTGGAATCTAGGGCCAGAGTGAAGATCGAACGAGGCCATGGGAAGGAGAAGTAACTGGAGGGAAAGAAGAGGATTTGCGGCCGATTCCGCTATTCCATTTTTCCCCTCTCCAGGAACGGGGGATACGTTTCGACTTTCAAGTGCAATGTAGTAATTATAACCAAATTAAGTGATTTATATTAAACAAATTGCACTTTTATATTTTTAAAAATATCAACATTAGATATTTAACGAAAACATTTACACGTGGAATACTCAACTTAAAAGCAATTAGTTTTAGTAAATCTGATCAACTTCTAGTTAACTTTAGGCAAATTAATATATATATATATTTTTTATTTTTTATTGTATCAATTTAATTATATAAAAAAATATTGTAACTGATCATATGCATAATAGTGATATTTTTAATTTTTTTCTTATTTTATGTATTTACAGAATTATTAATTGAATAAAACTTGGGCTATAAAATATTAAGAAATTATACCATAAAAAGATTTTGGATTTCTAGAACGTTACTAAAATAAGTGATTTTAATTATACAATATATGAGTTATAATTTTTTGAAGTGGTATTTTGAGGGTATTAATTTTTTTTTTTTAATTTACATATTTTATTCTTAAAATTGAACTTTTTACTTATTTCAAATTTAAAATTAGATATATATATATATATATATATATATATATTTGTCACTACATACTTTAAATACATAATTAAAAAATATTAATCTATTCATTAAATTGAAAAAAATTAATCAATTATCTTACTAAAAGATATGAAAATCCAGTCATTCATTATTATAAGAAGATAATGCTTATAATTATATATTTAAAGTATAAAATAATAAGTATAAATATCTAATTTTGAAAATAAAATGAGTAAAAAGCCTAATGACATAAATTTTTCATTTGTTTGATTTATATTTATAGACATCATATAGGTGTCTTATAACATACTTGATTTTCTATAAAAAAAAAATAACATACTTGAATTACACACTAATTACCTGGATTTAACTATTTATAATATTAGTTATAACATACACATTAAAATTGTAGTTAATCATTCTTAGAAATGTCCCTCACCATCCTAATAGGAAAATCATATAGGTGTATATTTAATTAGAAAAAAAAAAACCCAATAAAATTTGTCTTAATAAAAAAATTATCATGAGATAAATTAATACCATGAGAACCAAGTTGGTGAGCAACTGTATTTGCAGTTCGGAGGCGGTAATTTTGATGAGAGACAAATGAATGATGATGCACTTTAGAGATCAGCAATATTACAAAGCAGATTATTCACAAATTAATGCTAAATATCAGAGAATAATTTGGTAATGACTGAAAAAATAATAAAGCCAGCAAAACCGATTCCTTGAAAAATTATCAATTCAGTTAGGGCGTAATCCGGTTTTCAACAAATCAGAAACGGGGAACAGAATTAAGAATCTCACAATATTTAACCAACAATAATTTAAATTCACTCAATAATGAAAGATCGCACATGTGGAATAAATTCGAGCAAATCACAAGCAAGCAGAAAAATCCAGATTATTCGACTTAACCAGGTCAAAGGCTTTATTGAAATTCGTACCTGAGTAAGAGAGTTCAGGGACCACGATGTAATTTTCCCAAATATTTAGGGCTCGAGCAGCTGGGGCGCAGGCACACTCGGGTGCGGGCGCTGGCGCGCACGCGGGCGAGCTAAGTCGGGAGCGCGGGCGAGCTGGGGCGGGCACGCGGGCGCTAGCTTGCGAGCTGGTAGACGCGCAGGCATGGGTACGCGCGCGTCGCAGGCAAGCGCAGGATGACGGGTCGACGCGGCGGTGGGTCGGCGCATGCGGAACAGCACGTGGAGCAGCAAACTAGGCGCGCTCGGCTGCTTCGAGCGGAGCTGTGTACTCAAATCGACGTAGTCGGCGCGAGCGCGTCGACATAGTTGGCGCGGGGGCATCTTCGGTGATGTGGAAACCTGACGACATGATTATGTCGAACCAGAGTTGGCGAGCTAGATCCAAGAACGCAAATGAGCAGGCGGGGTGGACGAGGATGAGGTAAGGTGAATGCTGAGAGATGTAAAATGAATGGAATCGAAACCAGAGGGGAGGAGTTGGAGTGGGTGGAGTTTAGGGATTCTCACCCAAGGCCCAAACCCTTCCCTATCCAGGATATCGATTCATTCTAGAATCAAATAATTCCAAGGGAAACACAAGTCAAATTTATTCAGCATTAAAAAAATAAGAGTAACAGGGGGGCGTTTATATAAACTTCCATACAAACTGACTCAATAAAAAAAAATACATAATATAATAAATTTCTCACAAATGACGAAATACCAGATAACATGCTTAACATAACAATCACAGAAATAGAAACAACTAATATAAAATAAATGCGAAAAATAAAATCATCCCAAAATTGAATCTTCAATCAATCAGAATGAATGTGAGATTTTTAATCAATCAAGTCAGCGATCTGCAGCATCCATTTTTTTAAATCTGTCCTGATAATCAATCAATCCAAATCAAAGCAGCGTGATTAGATCTCGGTCGTCGACGGTAAACTCTGCTAGGAATGAATCGACGGTCGATCGTGGTGTTCCCACCAAATTTACTAAGCTAACTTTAGCTTTGATAATGTCATCACGAATTTCATAGTTAATATGCACTTCATCTGCAAAGGGTTGAGGGTGCATCATGAAACCAATCATTCTTAAAATATCAAATTCTGTGATTCATCTTCGGAGGCCTTTTGCTACAATTAATTTGATGGTTGCTTTCATTGCGAGGCATTTAGTAAGAATGGGGCAATATGTCATAATTTCATGAATGTCGCAGAGAGAACAAATCAAGATGGTCTTCAATAACTATTCTAATATTGCAATATGAGTGGATTGTTCAAAATAGGGGTGTGCATTCGGTTTGAGTGGTTGGTTTGGTGACCAAACCAAAAAAAAAGATTGGATTCGGTTTTAAATTTAATGAAACCAAACCAACCAAATTATATTATAAACCAAGCCAAACCAACCAAATAAATATCGGTTCAGTTTGGTTTGGTTTGGTTAAAACCATATTTTTGGTCTGCAACCCTTTGATCTACAGCGCAAGCCGCGCAAGTCGCGCAACCCTAAATAATATGAAACTTCTAGGTCGGTCAAATCAGCATTCTTTACCGCGAACTCATCTATGAGCTAACTCAAATCGGCAAATTGCCAACTGAACCGGCCCAATATAAATACGTGAGTTATTCGGTTAATTTGGTCGGTTTGGTTTTCAAACATGTGAAACCGAACCCAAACCAATTAACCAAAATATTCAAAATATCAAGCCATCACCAAACCGCTAGATTCTAAACCAAACCAAACCGTTAAATTTAAACGGTTCAGTTCGGTTTTTCGGTTTAAACCATAGTTTGCACACCCCTAGTTCAAAATTCTTTACTCTAAGGCCTTGTTTGGCGCGAGGACCAAAATAGTACTAGTTTAAAAAATAGCAATAATAATAATAAATAAATTATTTTAATTATTCTACACAAATTTTAATATAAAAAAATAATATTTTACTTCACATACTCAATAATTTTTAATAAAAATATAAACTTTATTTCACATCTTAGATCAAAATACTCGATTTGAATATTTTGGTCTAGAATGTGAAATAAAGTTGATATTTTTATTTTAAATTGTTGAGTATATAAAGTAAAATAATATTTTTTATATTTGAATTTGTGTAAAATAATTTAAAATATTTATTTATTATTATTATTGTTGTTTTTTAAATTAGTACCATTTTGGTCCTGTTTTGGTCCTCGCGCCAAACAGGGCCTTTAAGTAACTTAGAAAATAAAATATAGCTAAAATTATTTATAATGTATAATGATAGATAAGTAAAATCAAACCTTGTGATTATTACATTAGAAAAATGAGCAAAATATTTATAGATTTAGCATTTGTTTTGATATAACAATAACAACCAAATTTTTACTCTACTAGGTGGGGTTAATTATATAAATTATTTGTTTATATTGCACTCTATTAAATAATAAATACCTATTTATTTTTAAACATGTGATATTTTTTCTAATGATTTTTTATTATATCTTATTTGATCTTTTTATTTCTTTTTTAATACAGGTGGCGGCCGTACTTTACGGTCACCACCGCCTAGTAGAGCACCACTGTTTACAAATTTCACGATTATTATTTTTTTAATAGGTCTCTGAAATGTACAATATTTTTCACATGAGTCATTGAGGTTAAATGCTTATTTCAAATGAAATTAATTTACATAGAGTTTCAATTAATAGAAGAATTCGAATGAAAAGTGCAGTATACCTCAGGGATTCATTCGAAAGAAGTTCAAATTTATTGTCCCACAAGAATAAGTATTCATTTGAAGGATCCATAAAAGAATTTTCGCCGGCGCGGCAGGTAGTCGGGGATCGAAAATATGGAAGGATAAAGGGTATTTTCATTATTTTAACAGCGTTTAACGGATACCGTCACATTAAGTTTTGGAGATCTGTCTGGCATATTTTTAAAATTATAGACCTGCATGGCAAATCGAGTAAACCTCAAGGATCTAGGTGGAATTACCCATAAAATAAATAAACATGATGGGGGGAGAGGGCATGCAGCGGCTTTGGGCCGCCAGAGAGGGAAAAGGAATTTAGGCCCTGTTTGACGCGAGGATAAAAAATCAAGACCAAAATAGTACTAGTTTAAAAAATAACAATAATAATAATAAATAATTTTTTTTAATCATTTCACACAAATTATAATAAAAAAAATTAAATTTACTTCACATACTTAATAATTTTTAATAAAAATATTAACTTTTTTTCACATCATAGATCAAAGTATTTGATTCGAATATTTTGATTTAAAATGTGAAATAAAGTAGATATTTTTATTAAAAATTATTGAGTTTGTGAAGTAAAATAATATTTTTTTATATCAAAATTTGTGTAGAATAATTAAAAAATAATAATAATTATTATTATTTATATTTTTTTTAAATTAGTACTATTTTGGTCTTGATTTTAGTCCTCACGTCAAACAGGACGACTTGTAATTTGGCCTACAGAAAATGAAGAAATGATGTAGTAAATTCAATAATTTTCTCACCGATGATGCGAGGAGATGAATACATTAGCAAGAGGGTGCGAGAGACGGTAGAGATTTGCAAAGTCTTGGGGCAGCCATCAGCGGCAGCCATGATTTGCACCTGAGCCTAAGGTAGGAAAAAATTATTGGGTGCGTCGTGCGCACCGTTCGGACGCCCAATCAGAGGATGCCATGTGTGCCCGGACCCAGCTGTATGGCACACGTGGCGCCCTCTGATTGGATTCCGGACGGTGCGTTGTCCGAACCCAATAACTTCTCCTGAGATAGAGAGAGAGAGGAAAGAGGGAGGAGAGAGCTGTAGGCCCCACTTGGAGAGAGAGAGGGGACTTGGGTCCCATTTGACAGATGAGGAATTATATAATTCTGTTAAACAGAGGGTTAATAATAATAATAATAATACTAATAAATAATATATATATAGGTATATAATATATTTAGAGATTATGTTTTAATTTGGATAATATTTATATTCAGAATGTGTGTTTGAACAGCAGGGTACTGGATTGCCACTTAAACGAAAAAGTAGGCGAATTTAATTTAACATTCATATAAATTAATTTATTATTTTGAATACTGAATTTCTCTGTGTTGCTTATATAATTTATACTGTTGTGATTTATTTATTCTACATATTTTTGAATAAATAGTGAAAAATTATTTGTTTGTTTAGATATATTCTAATAAAAAATATATGTAAATGACATTATTTAGAAAAGAAAAAAAATTGAGAAATTACTGATATATATCTGATATTAAATCGAATGTGGGAATTAAGTTAAATTTTTATTTCTCAATACAATCACGTGCACCACGGCTTGAGCGTGTTATTATAGATGGCTGGTTGGTGGTCCACTTATTGTGATGAAGTACCTATGGCTGATTGGTGGTTCATTAGGTTACTGTGATTGCGTGTTAGTGATTGATTGAGAAATGATGTCATATTACAAATTTATATATTTTATATTAAATTGTGATAATTAATATGAAATATAATGGGTAATGTTATGATTATTGTTAGAGTCTATTATTTATTTATTTTTTATTTATGCTTTATGAAATGTTATTAAGTATAAGAGTTTTTTTTTTAAAAAATGTATAATTAGTTAGTCTGACATTTGGTTGTCATCGACTTGATATTGATTATTCGTGCTATCGGATTAGTGATGACCTAGATGCTACACCATCTTTTTTTAAAATATATATTTTTTTTATTAACTTTGAGTTTAAAATACTTTAAAGTACAATATTTTTACCTTACATTATTATTCTTTCTGTGACGCCCGTGGTCGAAGAGGGCGGGGAGTGATCGTCGGGTGATGTCCTAAGAGAAAGAAATCACTGAGGCAAAGTGCGGCTCCTGGCATGCTTCTAGGCCAAATAGAGAGGGGCACAGAAATGAATCGTCCCACATCGGAAAGGGAGGGAGATCCTGAGCTGTATAAGTAGATAACGTGATCTCAAATAGTAGAGGTGCATTTTGGGGCAAAACCGTGAGGCTAGTGATGGAAAAACTTCATAGTTGAGCATGCTTGGGCTGGAGTAGCACTGGATGAGTGACCTCCTGGGAAGCACTCGAGCACGCAATTTTCCTAAAGCCAAAGCGGACAATACCTCTATAATGAGATCACGGAATGTTACACTTTCACTAGCACAAAAGGAGCAAGTCGTGCAATTTAAAATATAGTGCTACTAAAGTGTAAAGTATGAACTTTTTTAAATTTTATTATTAAGCTGTGCAATCTATTCTCGTAGACTTGTGCGAGAGTGTAGGTCAATTAAATATTTTCTTTCATTTTCAATGTATATTTGTTATGTTATTATATGTAGTTCTTTTTCCTTTTGCTATGAATTTTCTCATGATGCAACTTCACTACTGTGTTTTAAATATTACATCTTTTGACTGTTGCTTATATGCAACCCAATTTAATTAATAATTTGCTAGCATTTTTTTTATATTAATTTGCTAGCATATTGAAAGTATGTGCTACTTTTATGAATAGATCTATTTTATTGTTGGTAGGCATTTGTGAAAGTTTAGCAATCTACCTCTTAAAATGGTATCCTATCGTCAAAATCTTATATGGATTTGTATTTACATTCTGATTTTATATATTTTAACTTAAATCGATTAATTTTTTCTTTATTTTTCAATTTCTGATTAGTAAAGCTCATCAAAAGTCAAAACATACAATGAAATACTTGAGATAATGAAAATTTCATCTCTGCTCAAAATAAAATGAAACTTTGTTAAAGTACTTAAATTAGTTTGTTGTTGATGTATATATATCTATATATACATTATATCTATATATACATATTGTGAGGATTTTGTTTGCTGTTTTGTTGGTGTAGATTGCTATTTTTTTTTTAATTATAAATAATTTTTTTTATAGTAAAAAAGTTATAAGTGATCTTATGTTTTAGCAAAGAACTCTTTTTACTAGAATTTCTTTCACAAACTCAACTATTTTTTTTAAATCACAATTATTATATTGTTGAATTTATATTAATTTATATGTAATATATTCTTAACATAAGTCATATATAAATTTATTTTTTAATATGGCATGTGGACGATTACTTGTAGTTGTTCAAAGCCATACATGTTCATCATTAGACAAAAATTAGGTCTGATAAATATTCATCATGGTGCATAATAACTAACACATTTTGCAATAGAAATTAGAGTTAGTGAATAAATTATAGCGGTAAACACGTTTAATAAAATTGACGTAGTACTCAAAACATTAAAAATATGTAAATTTTTGGCAGTGTTCTGAATTGAGTAAGAGTTTGTTAGGCTGCCTACAAAAATTTACATTAAAAGATTGTGTTTGGTTTGGAAAAAATTTTAGTTATAATAAAAATTTCTCTCAACAAAGAATTTTATTTTATTTTAAAAATAAAATAATATTTTATATTATTTTTATATAAATTTTAATATTAAATAATCATTTTATTTCAAATTCAATATAAATTTTAATATAATGGTGCTGCGTGTAGAGCTGTTATCGTATCGATTTCGAGCGAGTCGAAGGTAACTCGAAATCAAAAATTTTGAGTTCGGCTAAGCTCAAAATCAGTCTGAAATTGAAATGAGATATGATTCGAGCTGGCTCGGCTCGAAATGACTCAATTTCGAGCCTGCTCGAATCATAATTCGAATCGACTCGTAATTGTAAAAAAATGTAGAAATATCATGTGTTTAAGAGGATTTGATCTCTATATCTTGATAAAAATAAATCTTAAATCTCTTCCACTCTACTACTAAACCCCTAATTAAATTATATATAACAATATTTTATTTATGCTATACATATAATTTCGAACCAAATCGAATCATGTTTCGAGCGAGTTAGAGCCAACTCAAAATTGTCTCGAAATGAACTTCGAACCAAAGTCTTTAGCTCATGATTCAATTTAAAATTTTCGAACTGATTTCGAGTCAATTCAAATTCCGAGCGAGTTTCAAATTTTGGATATTTTTGACACCTCTAGCTGCGTCCACACGCGGTGCACACTGATTGAGAGTTTGATATATGACATGGTATACTGGCGGCACCAATACAGGTTACCGAATGGAGCTCCACAATCTGTTTGCTGAAGCATTTACGGCAATTTAAGCCATCTCATGACAATTTAAATAAATATGAAGAAATTTTAAAACAGAATATTTCATTTAAGATGGGGATGTGCTAAAATCAAAATTATGAAACGCATAATATTTAAAATATAAAAACTACTTGCAAGTTAATTTTAATTACATTTGTAATATCATATGTAAATTTAATATTAAAAATTAATTATATTTCGTATCATATATTTAATTCAAAATAAAAAATTAATTTTATTTTATATTCTACATATATTAAATTATTAATTAACTTATATTATATACATCATATATCTAAATATAATATTTAATTTTATTTTGTATGATTATTCATAATTTTTAATAAAAAATATTTATCTAAATTTTATTTTAATTTTATTAATTTTTAAAAAATAATATTATTAATTTTGATTTTTTTAAATTTTATTAATTTTGATATTGCTGAGCCTGTTTAATTTATAAATTATTTTGGTCATGTTCAAAATCAAAATAGTACTTCATTAAAAATAAAAATAATAAATTTATATTATATTTTATATAAATTTTAATATAAAAATATTTATTTTATTCTTATTTTTTTATTAATTTCAATTCAACGATTAATTTTAAAAATAACATTAATCATTTATATTAAAATTGTAATAAATTAAGTTACTAGTTTATAAAAAAGTATGAACAGATGAATAATTAATAGAATGAAATTATATATAATATGTTGGAGAGACTTGTTATAATTTATTAAACTTTATTAAACTATATTCGTCTGGGTTAAATTCAATTTAGTTTACTTAGTTTACTTAAATAAATTTAATAAGCTCAAAAATTAATTTAATATATTAAATTTAAATATATTAAAAATTAGAATTGAATTTCGAACCAACTTATCGGCTTCGTTTGATTTTAAATAAATTTTTATCCAATATAAATTTTAATTATAAAAATTAAATTTATTTTATATTTAATATAAATACAAATATTAAAATTAAAATTATTTTATATTTTATATATTTTTGAAGAGTTAAATAATTTTTTTTATTAAATTTAAAAAATAATATATATATATATATATATTTTTTCATGTAAATAAAAAGCTCTAACAAAAAGAGACCAACGAGTCGGGCTCAGTTCTCTGTTCCTGAGTATTTTTGCACACCCGTAGGCAGCCGCAGACTGGCTGTGTGCCTGTGTCCCTCTTTTCAGCGTCTTCGGGATCCTCGAGGAGTTCAAAGAAGCTCGCTATCTAGGGTTTCTCTTATCGCTACCCCGCCTAACTCGGGTAAGCGCATCTCCTATCTTCTCCCCCTTTTACTCTCTTGTGCTATCCCTGCTTCTCCCTTCCACCCTAGACGGGCTTCTACGGTTTTCATTTGCAGCGGATTGGAATCCTTCTGGGGATTTCGAAATATACGGACCCCGAGATCCTTGAATCTTTGATTTTGTTGCCGTTGCATGCCGTGGTTCTTATTTTGATGAACGATCTTGTTTATGCAGGGTGTTTAGCCACACCGAGATAGAAATGCCACCAGCAGTGGAGCGCAGTGAGCACTCAAGACGGCATTCGCCTGACCGATCTGATTTACTAGTCAGGAACCGCCATTCTCCTCGAAGAAGAAGCTCCCCTAGGAGGGAGAGGACTCCCACCCGCAAAAGTTCCCCGAAAGCTCGATCTCCGTATCGAAATAATTCATTTCATAGGGCGGGATCTCCTGTAAAGGAAAAGGCACATATCCGACTTAGATCTCCGAAGGAGAACCGGCAAAGATCTCCTGTAAGAAGTTCTTCCAGCTCGCCCTCACCCCGCACTAGGAGGCTGAGACGTGCACAGGCGGATAGAGAGGCTGAGAAGTTAGCTGAAAGGGAGCGTGGTAGAAATTCTGGCAGGGAAGAAAGAGAAAAGGGAAGACAGAGAGAACGTGGGGATGGAGATGATAGTCATGCTCATGGCGAGAGAAGGTTGGTGCGTGACAGGAGCGATGACGTCGCTTCCAGACCTTCTAGGCGTGATGAGTCTCCGTCTGTGGACCATAACCACATCAGAAGACACCGTTCCCGCTCACCTTCCATGTCTTCAAAGGCTGTTGCTCGACACGAGGTGTCCGGTGATATCCACCCCCTCCTCCCTTGTGTTCTCAATATATTTTGATTTCTGCAATGATGGCCTTTAGAAATGAGAACTGTCAGGAATCGGGGAATTCCATTAGTTTGCTCAATTGAACGTTGATGAGACTTGAATTATCATCTGGAGGAACATGTTTCCTTCAACAAGCAGCATGCTTTCATCACAAACCTGCTACATGAAGCTGATGATTATTTCCATTTTAGACAGAAATGCATATGCGTTGACTTGTTTGTTATTATGTTCTGCTATGGTATTACGCTGCCACAATCGTGCTGCACTTTGTTGACACAAAATATGAATATTTTATTGATACATGCAGTTATAAATAGCCGTTCTGATCACTTAATTGATAAACATTTTTATCCATTCTTCCTCAGAGTTTCAAAGTTCTAGACTACTGTTTAGCTAAAGTATAACTTGCAATTGGCTAAAAGTTTTGAATTTTCTAGTTATTGAGAGTCATGTGAGTGAGCAAAACGGCTCTAATGTGTTCATCTTTATTTGCCTCCTTTAAATAGCACCTTGTTGTCTCATCAGCTCCTTTTATGTTTCTTTCAGGCTTCAAGAGGAGCAACAGCTGAGCGATATAGGTGAGTAGTTTTGCATTCCTTTTGATTAGCTCTTTTCATATTTACGAGTTGATGTAATGATGTTGTCTTATGTAAAAGGATGTTCTATAATTTGTCATTGAGGTCTTGCTAAGTAGACTGCTTTGAAGCTTTAATTTGTATCCACTATCCATCAATTTCTTATTGTTTTACCTCTTAATTTCCCAAAGTCACTTAATACTGTGCATATCCTCTCTACAATTAGCTTGGTTAGTTTTGCAGGAATGGTGATGTTGACTCTGTTTCCAAGACAAAGGAAATTGAGGAAGAGTTAGAGGCAAAAAATAAGGAAAAGGTACTGCTTTATGGACTGTTTTATGTTTATCTCAGCTAAAAAAATGGCATTCTAAGTACTTAGCTTTGTACAAATGTGGAACTACAAGCTTATCTTTAAAGTTTAACACTAGCGTATGTAGTGTACTACCCATATATATGTTCTTTCAAACTATCGTTCTGCATTAGTGATGGTAGCATTTGCTGGTAGCTCATGAGTACAAATGTGAGAATGCCGTTATTCAACCATGTGCCGGCACATAATATATATAACCTAACTTTGTATGACTTAAAGCATTATATTTATTCCCATTTAAGGTTTTAACTATTTATGATGTTCATATTTTTCTTGTTTAATGTTGGAAATTTTCTTGCTGAATTTGTTTTGTGAAAGCTGTTAGAAAATATTTGTTTCCTATCTGAGATTTATTTCATGCTCCTAGTTTCTTCATTTTTACAGCAAAAACCATCTTTTGAACTTTCTGGGAAGCTTGCTGAGGAGACCAATCGAGTTCGAGGTATTATGTTTTGCGATCATGTTCTGTTTTTCTTGCTTGCTATAGATGTTCAAGCTCGTGTCTTGAAATCTATCATTTTTCTATATCCTACTTTATTTCACATCCTGAGTACATCCTACGTAAATCCTAAGACAAATTTCATTATCGAGTGTTAATTCTAATCAAGTTTACTTTAAACAAAGTACCAACAAGAGCTAAGTTGTTAACATTTGCCGGTCTTACTATGTTTATCTAATGGTTAACTACCTTGGGTCTCCAAAGTTAGCCATCCTTTCACAAACGACAAACATCCATGTTTTGTGAATTGTTTTACATTTTACAATAAATAGGGTTGCAGTTATTGGGGGGGTGTGGAGGTTAAATTTTCAATTATTTTGCGATATTATACATACAATTGCGCTTCAGTGTATTTTTCTTCATATATGAGTAGCCATTCTTGGATCAAGAAGAGTGAGCGTTTTAGATACCTTGGATCAATTATACAAAATGATGGCGAAATAGATAATGACGTTATTAGCAGGATTCAAGCAGGCTGGGTAAAATGGAGAAATACTTCTGGAGTGTTATGCGATAGAAAAATTCCATCCAAAATTAAGGGTAAATTTTATAAAACTGTAGTAAGACCAGCGATGATATATGGTGCTGAATGCTGGCCTGCAAAGAGACATACAAATAAAATAAATGTTGCAGAAATGAGGATGTTAAGGTGGATGTGTGGATATACACGAAAGGATAGAATGAGAAATGAGTATATCCGAAAGAAAGTTGGTGTTGCACCAATTGAGGATAAACTTAGAGAAAGTCGGCTTCGATGGTTTGGACATCTAAATCGCAGGCCAATTGAAGCTCCAGTTAGAAAAATTGAGTTGCTGGATTTTGCACATGTACAAAGAGGAAGAGGGAGACCAAAGAAGACATGGCAAGAAACTATAAGGAGTGATCTTAGTTACTTAAAGTTAGATAAGAATTTGGTAGCTGATAGAGCGCAATGGAAACAAAGGATTCATGTAGCCGACCCCACCTAGTGGGATTAAGGCTTGGTTGTTGTTGTTGTTGTTGTATATGAGTAGCCATTCTTGATAAGCCATCATTGCTAGTTTGAACTGCTGTCTATTGACAGGTATAGCTTTACTCTTCACGGAACCTTCTGATGCTTGCAAGCCAGATATAAGATGGCGACTTTATGTTTTCAAGGGCGGTGAAGTGCTTAATGGTAATTCGCTTTCGACTTCTTATAGAGTGAATTACATCCATCTTTGTGAATTTCTTAATATGAGTGTGCTTTAGTTTCTTGATATATAAAAGCTATAGTTGAAATGTGTTCAAATGCGGTGCTAGCTTTGTTGTAGATCTTTTTTTCAGCCTTGTTCTTATACACCTGTATGCTTATGCGTTGTCCTTCACTTTGACATGTTGTCTGAGCCCGTTCATAGAGTCAATGCATCATATTCTGTATGTTTTTCATATCATAGTCGCTACAAAGAACTGATTTAACTTGAAAGCTTAAGGGTATGAAGAGAAAACTTTGGATTAGCAGAGTCTTCTTAGCTGAAATTTAGAGTATGATGGAAAAAGATTGGCCAGGGTGAAGGTCTATATTGTGTCAAATTATTTTAAGAAAGGCTATAGTTTCTGAAATTGAAATTTATGCACATATCTTAAGGGGGGAACATATTCGGGACATTTTAAGACAAGATAGGATAGAAGAGGGAAATACATTGAAAAGTTATAAAACTCAGTACAACTCTGGAATTTACTACTCTGTCAGTGCCAATCTCACCCAAGAGGGAAATACATTGAAAAGTTATAAAACTCAGTACAACTCTGGAATTTACTACTCTGTCAGTGCAAATCTCACCCCAATTACAGTTGAGAATCCACAGGTTTGGTTTGCCTGATTTATGATTTCTAGTGTTATATATTCGACAAGATTTATATGTTCTTTAGTTTGATGTGTTTGTTCTTTATTGAAATCTTAATGTCAGTATTTTTACTCTTCTTGTCAAGTTCAAGTCCTTTCAAGGTTTTAAAATTTAGCATTCTTGAGGGTCTTAAAAAGGTTTAGGTCCCTCAGATTTTTTTTTCATGAACAGAGCCCTTATATGTGCATCGTCAAAGTTGTTATCTTTTTGGGAGGGAACGGAGGGTTGCAGACATTCCTACGGATCATCCTTCTTGCAGTAAACAACATTCTGTTCTACAGTACCGGTATATCAAATTAATCTTATGGGGCATTTAGTTCACTGAAATTTAGATTGCAATGTTTTTTAAATGATAATTTTATTTAGATGTTTGCGTTATATATGAATTATTATTTGTTTGATTCAATGTAATTCTATTAAAAGATGACAGTGCTGTTAATTCATCTTTTTATCACCAAGCTTTTCTCCTTTGAAAAATTATCCTACCTCTTCTCTCTTTATTTATCATAATTAGAGTGACATTTATATGTCACCTAATTTTGGGTTATATCTTGATGTCTTGAGTGGTAATTTTGTAATTTTTTACAATATTATCTAAACATATTGTAAAAGCAACATAACATTACAATATCATCGAACCAAATGCTCCCTTCTTTGTTTTCTACCTTCTTTCTCTTATTTTTGTAGTTTTTCTGTTCAGGTGTGTGGAAAAAGAACAGCCGGATGGCTTGATGTCAAAACAAGTAAGGTAATAAGGCAAATTATTTTTTTTTAAAATAAAATTGACAAATCATTGCTGTTGCTATTTTCTTGGGAGAAATTGCGTATTTGTTATAGAAATGTTAGTGAACTATGTACTTCCATTTTGGATGTCTTTCCGTTACCTTCCATTAAAAGCTCTAAACCCAAGCACTGTTTTCTAGTTGTTTTTAAGTTCTCGGCTCTGTTTGGCGCGAGGACCAAAATCAGGATAAAAATAGTACTAGTTTAAAAAACAACAATAATAATAAATAAAATTTTTTAATCGTTCTACACAAATTCTAATATAAAAATTATTATTTTACTTCATATACTCAATAATTTTCAATAAAAATATCAATTTTATTTCACACCGTACACCAAAATATTTGAATATAGTATTTTAATTTAGGATGTGAAATAAAGTTATTTTTTTTATTAAAAATTATTAAGTATGTGAAGTAAAATAATATTTTTTTATATTAGAATTTGTGTAGAATAATTTAAAAAATTTATTTATTATTATCATTTTTATTTTTTAAACTAGTACCATTTTGGTCTTGGTTTTGGTCCTCGCCCCAAACAGGATTTTTATCTTGTTTTGGAAAATTAGATACGCCCCTCTAAAATCATATCCAATTACATAGAGGCCTCCAGTCTTATAGGTACAGCAGAACAGCTCTCACTTTTTTTCATGTTGCTCAAAAGAATTAAGGGTCTATTGACTGTTGAATACAATTGCGCCACTTTATGCTTTGTACACTTGTTAACTCAAGGGGCTGTTTTTTGGAGTTTAGAAGAATCTGAGCTGTTCGAATGTAATATTAGATTATCGGGATTTATTGAATACTTCACTAAATTTCAGGGATCAGCATGAAACTGCCTCCTTTCTTATTCTTGATGATTTCATATTTTCCTGTACCATTTACTCTTTGTTGATTGTAATTATATTTATTGATTGTCATTCCAGGCCTTATCTGATGGATCTTGGAAGCACGAACGGAACATTTATTAATGTAAGAAGCTGTTATTCTGGCCAGCTTTCTTTTCTTTTCTTTTTAGAATGGAATATCTTAATTAAGTATGCGTCATTAATATTCCCCATCTGACTGTAGCTTCTGTTTTGCAGGATAATCGCATTGAACCACAACGTTATTATGAACTCTTTGAAAAAGATACTATTAAATTTGGTAACAGTAGGTATGCACATTAGTGTTCATGCACAACGTTAAGTTTTTTTTATAAACCTTCCTGTTTGGCTTCATGATCATATTTGTTACGCCCAAGATCAAAATGGTATTTGATTAAAAATAATAATAATAATAAATAAATTTTTATTACATCTAACACAAATTTCAATATAAAAAATTTACTTTATTTCACATTCTCAATTACTTTTAATAAATTTATCAATTTTGGTCATGCCCAAGATTAAAATATTTCATACATTATAAATCATATAGGATACGAAATAAAGTTGATACTTTTTACTGAAAATGATTGAGGACATGAAATAAAGTTTTTTTATATAGGAGTTTGTGTAGGGTGCCACAAAAATTTATTTATTATTGTTATTGATTTATTAATTACCATTTTGGTCAATGCAAGACTAAAATGTTCTTGGGACTAAACAGGCCTTCTAGTACTCTTTTTCATTTTCAAAATTGTTTTCCATCATTCATGATTATTACCATTTTTCTCATTGAAGGCCCATGCTCATTTTCAACATATCAAAAGTTTGTAAGTTTTCTAGTTTTTATTTTGAAGATTTCTTTTTGATTCATGTTATTCTATAACCTATGTAAGAGAAAGTTTGAGTAGCTTGAAGATTATAAAAAGGGGGTGATCCTTCTGAGGGACTTATAAATAACCCAGTTTGATCCTTGGTTCTGCTTTATGTTTACTGTAAATCAGTTAAACTTGTTATGATAATTTGCCTGCAATATTTATGTTTTGCAATGGATTTATTTTATAGTTTACACATCAACAACACAACCACCTGCAGTCTGAGAAATTTTTGCTTGTTATTTTTGAACTAATTTTGTTTCTTGATTTATTTTGTATAATGATTTTGCTTATAATCAAATTTTCATATTTATCATGTTTTTTTCTGCTTATGTTAGTCAATATATTAGTCATATTTCACAAATATGACTAGCTGGTATTTGCGAATGATCCAACATGTATTTTACTTGGCGAAATATTAAGATTTTACTGCCCATGTTTGAAACCACAATGTCTTTTTTTTTCTTCTATTTATTCATTACGACACATGAATCATTGACTCATTGAGCGCACCTCTTTATCTACGGTTAAATGGAGAAAAATACATAACTGTTCAAGATAAATGCTTTGTTGTTGTTTTTCATTTCCAAGAAATTAATTTATTCTTATATGTTTCATTGCTTCTAATATTATAATTATTTTCCTTCTTTGGAAAGACACTTCAAGAATCACACCGTGTTCGTGTCGGACACACGGACACTCGGGGACACGCGGGGACACCGTGTCGGAGACACGCCACATGGCGTGTTCTAATAAAATAATATTAAAAAAAATTAAAGGACACTTCTTGGACACTCGAGGATACTTAGGGACACCTTAGGACAATTCTGAAACAGTTTTAGGATACTTCTGAGATACATGATACTTCTAGAATACGTAAGATAGAATTAGATATATTTAATATTAATGTTAAATTTATTTATTAATATTATATATTCTAATAAAATCTATGGATATATCTCTCATTTTTTTAATTATCGCTAAAATTTTATTTAATAAAACTAAAAATCTATCTCTTATTATTGTTAAAATTTTACTTAATATAAGTCAAAATTTTAAGTTAACCAAGTTAAATCAAATTTCTTCTTCCTTTGTTGCCCTTAAGCCTTACGAAAATGAACCAATCGTAAAAAGTTTAGAACTCTAGCTTCACTTTTATTCTTTTTTCATCTTCATTAACAAGAGCTCTTACTTTCTCTTATTGTTGTGCTCACTGTGATTTTCCTAAATAAACAAAATTGTATTTTTTCTTATTCAAAGTGAACCCTAAATTTATATCTCAAATCTTTTTAATGCTGACGACATTTAGTCTCAAGTTATCTTGATTTTATGAGACTTCAATGCTACTTACAAGTTGTTTATACTTAAAAATTTAAGTCTGTATTGTGTTATATATATTTTTTTAAGTATGAATTGTTAATTTTATTATTATATTTGGCGTGTCGTGCCGTGTTCGTATCCTATATTTTAGAAAATTATTGTATCACTGTGTCATGTCGTGTCCCGTGTTCCGTGTCTCCGTGTCGTGTCCGTGTTTCATAGGCAAGAAAGCATATTTATAAAGATGCCAATGACCATTTTTATTGTGTGCATCTCCATTGTCATCCTAATGCCAACTATTTGTTGTCAGCTTTATGAACACCATGTCATTAAATATATATAAATGCAAAACATCCTGTATTCTAACTTTTCCAAATCTTTTTTCTTCATTTTTTTTAACTAGGATATTATCTTCTTGCTTCACGTAATAGATACCCATAAAATAGTGGCTAATGTAGCTATTTATTATATTTTATTTCTCATTAATTTATTGTGCAGCCGGGAGTACGTTCTTCTTCACGAGAACTCCGCTGGATGATTTCCCATTCTCGTTGCCAGTGCAGGTCTTTGCATCAAAGATTTTCTGATTTTGTATCCTTCTTTCCTGATTTCTCTTTGCCTTCTAACTCTATTCAGATGAACGGCGATACCTTTTGTTGTTGCTTCATTCAGCCATGTTAATTGCTGCTTTGTTCTTTATGTAACAGCTCTCTAGTTGGCCATAGAATTTGGATAATTATCTGTTGTGGAACAAAAATGAACGGTTTATAATTTTTTTACATAAATATCCTCCAGCTCCTTGAAGTGGGACAGTAATATCATGCAGTTATACAGTTTTCGAAATCTTTCATGTAGGATTCTGAGCCCATAAATTATTTTATCTTTGATTTTCTGTTAAAAAATTAACCGAAAATTATAAATTCATATTTTTTTACTTCTCTCTTCTCCCACTGTCATTTGCAGTATTGTTGTCCTAGCTGGAAATTATTGTGTTCAATCGGCAGAATGTGTTGTCTGTGTGCTCACTAATGACTTCCTCCTGCACAAACAAGCAGCCCTGCCTCATACAATGCCATGAAGGTGTTGGGCTGTCTGGTTGGCATGACCGGATGATCTGGTTGGCAAACGGATTGTCCAGTCATGTCTACCAGACAGTCTGGTAATTGTTAGAAAAAATGTAATTGGGTAAGTATTTGTTCAGAAAATTAAGTATGATTTGAGATTAAATAGGTATTATGCTTATATATATTTTTTAATTAATATCTTTCTAATATTCAAGTTAAATCTATTTTGTCAAGCCAATACCTCTTGGTCCTTTGGAATAGATCGCTTAGTTAGGTGGACTAGATAGTCTAATTTTTTACCAGACTGCTCTTTTGTGAGGTTTGCACCTGGATTCAGTATCACATCTTAGCTATACACGTGACACCCAAAGAGATCCTTTGAATCTCTATTATTCATCATTGATGATGATATTTGACTAATCATGTTTTTCTTTTGCAGGCCTCGAACCGCAGTCTTGCGGGTTCAGTATCCCATAACATTGACCACGATATTAGGGCTTCAGCACCCCAGTAGCGTCGGTCACGATGACTGCTCAGCCTCAGTCGCCGCTATCAGATCGTCATGTTAGCATAGCTTTCACTAAATGAAGATTCTCACCAGGCGCAGAAATCAAGGACTCACGTGCCCTTACTACCATTGACGATTTTTTTCGGAGCCAGCAGTGGTGGGACCGCCAGCATTAATCCAATGAATAAAATACCCAACGTGTCGTCCCGGAGAACCCGCTGAGCTCCACTACAGCTCATGTATAAATACCCTTGATCAAAGCTTCAGAAGACACGAAATAGGATAGAGAAGAGAAATCCCATGAGAAAATGATCAATCAACGAAGCTTGTAATTTTTACTTTTCCTTTTGTATTGGTCCTTTGATTAAACCTTTCGAGCTTTAGTGGAATCCCTCTTCACTTGCTCTCCAGCAGACGTGGGGGAATTCATTCCTGAACTACCTTAAATTTCTGTGCTTTTTTTTTTTGGATGATCATTCTCTTTTTACCCTAGACTTTTGGGTTAAATACGTTGCGTGCTGTTAGTTCTCAGAACTCCATCTCTCTCCGTTAGTATTTACTGGTGCTTTTATTGAGACTGAGAAGATGGTAGGTAAGACACGTAGGACCAACTTTGTGGCGCAGAACTCCCAGGTCGTTGGGCCCTTGGAGACGAAGGTTCGACCTCTGACTCCAGGCGCCGTGCTGGATCGACTTCCTCATCCAGGGGAACCAGGATGACAGAACTGCATGAGATGTTGGTAAACCTCATCAACCTTATCACTGAACTCGCTACTTAGCAAGTTGCGACCCTTCAGCAGCACCCAACATTGTCGTTGATTCGGTCCAGCCGTCAATCGCGGCGACTACTGCTCCTTTTCCACCGGCCACGGCATTGCCTGTTCTCCCCCGTCAGTTGCGGCGGACCTAGTTCAGATCCCGCCGTTGAACGCAGCAGTCCTAGCTCAGAATTGTTCGCTGGTCGCGGCGATACTTCAACTACCTCGACAAGAGTAGAGGGGGGATCTAGTCCCCTCAAGAACTCCTGCACAATCCTCTGGTTCCTCCAATCCTCCTAGGTGGGATCTTCCCGACCAGGAGGCTAGACGTAACCTTCCACCTCTTCCTCTTTGTCCACTTCTCCTTCAACCTGCTCTCCTCCCTCCAGCTTTCCCCCCATTCCTAGCCGGAGGGAATCCATTCTTTCTTGGCATTCGAGCTCCTCAGTACGGGCTTAATGCCTTTTTTGGACCCATCGACAATAATGGCTCTTTTTGCGACGCCATCCGTCAGGCGCCTGCTCTAGAAGACTTCAGGCCACCTCGTCTTGAAATTTATAAGGGCACCACAGACCTTCACCAGCACATTCAAGGGTTTGAGGCAACCCTCCGCTACCGCCAACCAGACGAGGCGACGAAGTGCCACCTCCTTGCTACCACCCTAAAAGGAGCCACGTTTAGCTGGTTCATCAAGTTACCTAGTGGCCACATCAGCTCCTATAAACACCTGAAGTGGGAGCTAATCACTCGATTCATTGGGCGAACCCACATGGTTGTCTCTGATATGGTGCTGGCCAATATCAAGTAAGGACAAAGAAAAGTCTGCAGGACTACACCAATCGATTCTTTGCCGTCGCTGCCGAGGTGGAGGATGTTGACCTTGTCGTTGCCATGTATAACTACCGCATGGGGCTGAAGAATAGAGATTTGTACAAATTTCTCCAGTTGGTGACGCCCAGGAGTTACCCTGTGCTGGTTGTTAAGGCCAGCGAACTCTTGGAGGATGCAAAAAACAACCCTCCCGATATTTCCAAGCTCAGAATTGAAGGAAAAATGGAAAGGAAATATCGGGATGATGAAACATCGGACTCAAAGGATTGAAGGAATGGCGATCGCCGTGTCAGAGATAAGAAACCTCGCCAAGTCTATGAGCAAAAACATTTCTTTTCGCGATGGCTCACTGAAGTTTCTGCGGCGGCTGTCAAACAAGGATGAGTTAGCCCATCAGGACTCAAGTCGTTGCCTCCAGCCGGGGTAGACCTCGACAATTACTGCGAGCTGCACGAAAATTATGGGCACAAGCTCCATAAGTTCTTCTGTCCCAAAATTCACAAGGATGCCCAGTCATTTGTTGAAAAATATCTTCATTGCCAATATTATGCCAATCTACAGAAGCAACCAGAAGGTTTCCTTAAGCCAATCAGTTCTTCCTAGCCCTTCGTAGTGTGGGGGCTTGATTTCTTCGGCCTAATGCTTCTTGCGGTATGAAGCTACAGATGGGTCCTGATTGCAGTTGATTACTTCACGAAGTGGATCGAAGCAAAACCCATAGCTCAACCTACTGCTCAGCGCGTGGAGGACTTCCTATGAGCCAACATCCTATGTAGATATGGTATTTGTATGACCATTATTATAGATAATGACACTCCCTTTGCTAATTAGTGAATTCACAATTTCTGTGAAAAACACCTGATCAACCTCAAATACGCATCTATTTGGCATCCAAATACTAATGGTCAAGCCGAAGCGCCAACAAGAAACTTAACATTTTAAAGGAGTGTCTGGATGGAGCAAAAACTCGCTGGCCTGATGAGCTGCCAAGTGCCTTGTGAGCATACAATACTATCCTCTCTGAAGTTACACAAGAATCTCCTTTTTCCCTTGCCTTCGGAATTGACGCTGCTATACCTGTTGAATTGGAACACTTCTCTCCTAGGGTGGAAGCGAGTACAGAAGGCAATTAGCCGCGCTCAAGCGCATGGAGCACAAACGCCGAATTGAATTCTACTTTAATTGGAAGGTAAAACTGCGAGATTTCACCTGAGGCGATCTTAAGAGGCAATAATGGCAGGCAGCGACCTTGGGGTTCTTAAATTTGAGCCAAATTGGGAAGGTCCATGCATCATCCGCTAAGAAGCAGGGACAGAATACGAATCGGCGGGGCCTTACACTAAATTTATTTGCCGCTGAAACAGAATTCAAAGCGATGCGCTCACCCATGTGCCAATAGACATATGCCTAGGCCCACATAAATGTTTGCGTCCATCCATGTGGGGGGGCTGATGTTTACACTTGGATTCAGCATCGCTTTCTTTCAACCTCTATTATCTGTCATCGATGACGATATTGGACCAATCATGCTTTTTCTTTGCAAGCCTCGAACTACAGTCCCGCGGGTTCAACATCCCATAACATCCGCCACAATATTAAGTCTTCAGCGCCCCTAGTTGTGTTGGTCACGATGACTACTCAGCCTTAGCCGCCGCTGTCAGATCGCCACATCAGTATAGCTTCCACTAAATGAAGATTTCCACCGAACGCAGAAACCAAGGGCTTGCATGCCTTGGCCACTATTGACGGTTTTTTCGGGAGCCAGCAGTGGTGGGACTGCCAGCATAGAGAAGAGAAATAGCCAACGTGCCGTCTCGGAGAACCCGCTGAGCTTTGCTAGAGCTTATCTATAAGTACCCTTAAACAGAGTTCCAGAGAACACAGAACAAGATAGAGAAGAGAAATCCCACAAGAAAAAGATCAATCAAATTCCTTTGAAAAACGTCGAGGACGAAGCTTGTAATTTTTACTTTTTCTCTTGTATTGGTTCTCTGACCAAACTTTTGAACTTTAGTGGAACCCCCCTTCACTTACTCTCCGGTGGACGTAGAGAAATTCATCCCTGAACTATTTTAAATTTCTGTGCATTTTTCTGGATGATCATTGTCTCTCTTTACCTTAGACTTCTGGGTTAAATATATACTGTATGTCGGTAATTCTCAGAACTCCACCTCTCTCTGTCAACATGTGATTAGATGGTTTATGTAGAGATTGGATTGTTCGGTCGTTCATGATATTTTTTGTGTAGCGGGCCCTGCTCATCACTCATGACATGGCATGATTAGTGAGTAAATCACTGGTGTGATTTGCTTGCCACGCAATTGCTGTGGCAGATTTGGCTGTAGGGACGTTGTGTTGCTGCCAAGGTTGGCATTGCTTAGGGGCAACAGTCTGCAAAGCTGGATGTGTGTGGTAGCTGCGAGGCTCCACTTGGTGCGGAAGCAATGCAGGCGTGCCATCGGACTCTGGCGGCTCCCTTCACTCTTTGATGGTGGGAGAGCATTTTTAACATTTTAACATTTTAAATTAAATGTAAAAATATATTTTGTTAAAGTTGTAATAAAAAATTGATGAAATTTATTTTAAAAGTACAATTAAAATATTTATATTCATTTTAGGAATTTAATTGAAAGTTATTGAGATTTAGGAATTTTAGATGGATTTTTTTTTTTTTTTTTGGATTTAGATGGAGGGTTTTGTAAATTATAAATTTGTGAGATATTATTCTCGTACATAAAAGATCTGATGGTATTTACACCGTTTTTATTTTCCTTTCACACATTTATTAGATTTGAGTATAATATATTAATACTCTGAAAAAATATAAGGGGTAATTTCACCGGGTTTACTCGACTTACTACGCAGGTTCACGATTTTGAAAAAATGCGAGATAGGTTCCCAAAATTTAATGTATAGATCATTGTGGTCTTTAATATTTATAAAAAGTTTTCAATAAAGTCCAATTAAACATTTTTTGTTAAACATCAAAATTTTAATTAAAAAATCATATTTTTTTTATTGTGAAATTACAATTGTACCCCTCACACGCGCGGACGTTGGTGCAGGCGGCTGCCGGCATCCGCGCGTAGGCAGCCGCGTGCGCTGCCGACAGCGCCAGCATCTGCGTGTGGGTCGCCGCAGCTTGTGGGCTCGCGCACTGGCGACACTGTGGCGCCCTGCGCGGGGCTGTCCGCGCGCGGGTCGCCGTAGCGTTGCCGGCAAGCGGGGCTGCGCGCGGTGGCCACCCACGCGCCGACGCCCTGCGCACGGGACCCGTGCTCGCCGGCATCAGCGCGCAGGTCGCTGCAGTTCGCAGCCCCGCGCGCCAGCGACCTGAGCGCCGGCGATATGCCTGCGAGTGCATGAGGGCGACCCGTGCGCGGACGCCTGCGCGCACTGGCGGTCGAGTGTTGGTAGCCGCAACGCACGCTGCCCTTGCGCCGGCGACCGGCGCCCCGGGGTCCCACGGGTGGGCCCGCGCGCTGCGGCGACCCATGCGCAGACGCCGGCTCCCACGGCTGCGCGCGGATGCTGGCGCAGCGGGCAGTCTGAAATTTGGAATGGTAAAAAGGGTATTTTCGTAATTTTAACTACGCTTAATGGATACTGTCACAAAATGACCACAATGACTTATACAGTAAATTTTGGGGATCTGTCCGGCTTGTTTTTAAAATTATAGACCTGCGCGGCAAGGTCGAGTAAACCTCAAAGGCCCAAGTGGAATTACCCCAAAATATAATATATAGTAAAGTGCGGTCATCATAAGATAATTGTGTAAAATTTAAACTGTTTTATGTACACGTTGACCGTTCAATTCTCAGAACTTATATCTTGCAGAATTAAAAATTATAAAATTATATTTTAAATATTTAGAATAAAGATTATATATTTAGAAGATAATGTCAAGTTTATAATTTTTAAAAAAATATATTTAGCTCTCAGAGATTGCATTAAATATATTAATTAGGTTTTTATGTTGTTTCAGTTAATTTGTCTTGAAAGGTGAAAATCTTATTTTTATGTATTTTGTTTAATTTAATAATTACTAAGTGACTTTTTGTGTATTTTCCTTTTGCTAGATTTAGGGTTTTCAATCTGAAATGGTTTCAATAATTAATGTGGTTTGTGGTATTTTTCTAATTAAATGGCAAATAAGTTTGTCTTAGAATCAGAGAGTCTTAAGTTCAAATTATATTATCATCGTAATTTTTAAGTGTGGTAAGAAAAATTGTGGTATTAAGTGAAATAAAAAAGTTAATAATAATCAATGTGATTTCCTTCACTGCTTGAGCTCTTCTCTATCCTTTTGTATGTCCTCACTTTCTGTTCTAGTACTTCTGTGCCTCCAAGCTAGCTAGCATTATTGTGCTTACTGATTACAACGGGCAGATCCTATTTTTAATCAAAAAGCAGACAATGAATTTCTATTTCTGAAGCTTCTGCTGCCTATTTCTTTTATTTTTTTCTCGATGTCTAATAAGTCTTTTATCTGGTGCTTTACTTTTATACTTCAATCAGGATGCTTTGGCATGTAAACTGAAGTTTAGCTTATATTTTAATAATATGTAGAAAAGCTTTCTTTTAATGACAGCAAGCTTTTCAAAAGAAACTCAGTGGTATGAAATAAAAACAAGAGTACATAATTGCATTACTAAAGACTTTTTGGGCATTTGGATTTGTGCAATATATAATCAACCATGCTTGTGGATGTTCGATTTACTAATTGAAATGTGGGCTGACCAAAATAAATTTGAAGTGGTGATTTATGAGATGTGGTGTCTCAATGCTCATTTTGATATATTATCTATTTACTAGTTTGGGTATGATTTATTAAAGGATTAATTCTTAATTCTAGAAGTTATTTGGTGTGGTAAGCGAACGACATCAATTGTTCACTTTAAGAATGGTCTCATGTTGTGTAGTGCTTGTGGACCTCACAGTAGACTTTGTTTGATAGTGAAGCTGACGAAACATAAGATGGATAGACGGTTTAGTAGGTCTTACCAATTTATTCAGCCCAACAACAACCATTAGAGCAGTGTTTATTGAATGAAGTGGAAGAAGGTCTAACCGTCCAGTTGGCCTGACCAAATGGTTTGATCAACCTTACCAAGCTATTCGTCCTCACAACAAATTATCTATGCGGGCTTGATCAGACAGAGCAAAAGATGGTGGGATTGTCCCGTTAGCCTAATCGGATATTTCAATTTACTCTATTATATCAATAGGTACACATGTATCAACAGTAAGTATCCATACAGAAAAATATGTATAGCTCGAAATCAAATATGTATCACATGTATTCACATTTTTAATTGATATTTACTTGATTTCAAGCTATGCTTATTTTTCTAGATGGATGCTTATTATTAGTATATGTTGGTGCATGTGTAGACTCATGTGCTGAAGTATATAAAACTATTTGGCAGAGTATACTAAATTATCTAATTACCTTTCGCTTTGTTTTGTTCTCTGTCAAGTTGCGCATGCTGCACGGCTCACTGGCATCACATGTTGTAGCTCCATTTGTTAGCAAATAGCTGATGTATTTCGCTCATCACACGTAATAATTTCTTAAAATTTATAGATGCTTTTGAATGCTTCTTTTTGGCTCATAATATTGCATTTGGTTGGAGATTTAAAAGAAGTGAATTTTACCTCTCTTTGTTAGACTAGAGAGATTTGTTTGCTTTAGTTTGTTTATTCTTGCTTGCGGTTGTTTCCACTACTCCGAATCCCCTTTATCTCCTATTCTCATGTAGCATGGAACAAGAGGAAGGAGGAATAGAAAAGGAGTGAAGTAATCTTTTTAATCATGTTTGATAGTACTTCTGATAGAAGAATCATATTGAAAAGTACGTTAAATCTCAAAAACTTGGATATTCATTTTTTTAAATAATGAATTTATTTAATATTATTTTCTAATTTCATAGATTTCTATGATATTTACTCAACATTTTATCTATTCACTATAAAGTTTAAAGTGATAAAAATATACTTATGATAGAAATGTACTTTCTATTGTTGATTTTTTTTTTAATTTTTTTCTTAAACACTATAATTTCTCTCACTGTAATTAAAAATTATACTAGTGTGAATTTGAACCTAAAACCTTCTGATTCTAGGCAAGCTTACTCCTCACTAGCAAAAAGAAGCAAATATATATATATATATATATATATATATATATATATATATATATATATATATATATATATATATATATATATATATATATATATATATATATATATATATATATATATATATATATATATATATATATATATATATATATATATATATATATATATATATATATATATATATATATATATATATATATATATATATATATATATATATATATATATATATATATATATATATATATATATATATATATATATATATATATATATATATATATATATATATATATATATATATATATATATATATATATATATATATATATATATATATATATATATATATATATATATATATATATATATATATATATATATATATATATATATATATATATATATATATATATATATATATATATATATATATATATATATATATATATATATATATATATATATATATATATATATATATATATATATATATATATATATATATATATATATATATATATATATATATATATATATATATATATATATATATATATATATATATATATATATATATATATATATATATATATATATATATATATATATATATATATATATATATATATATATATATATATATATATATATATATATATATATATATATATATATATATATATATATATATATATATATATATATATATATATATATATATATATATATATATATATATATATATATATATATATATATATATATATATATATATATATATATATATATATATATATATATATATATATATATATATATATATATATATATATATATATATATATATATATATATATATATATATATATATATATATATATATATATATATATATATATATATATATATATATATATATATATATATATATATATATATATATATATATATATATATATATATATATATATATATATATATATATATATATATATATATATATATATATATATATATATATATATATATATATATATATATATATATATATATATATATATATATATATATATATATATATATATATATATATATATATATATATATATATATATATATATATATATATATATATATATATATATATATATATATATATATATATATATATATATATATATATATATATATATATATATATATATATATATATATATATATATATATATATATATATATATATATATATATATATATATATATATATATATATATATATATATATATATATATATATATATATATATATATATATATATATATATATATATATATATATATATATATATATATATATATATATATATATATATATATATATATATATATATATATATATATATATATATATATATATATATATATATATATATATATATATATATATATATATATATATATATATATATATATATATATATATATATATATATATATATATATATATATATATATATATATATATATATATATATATATATATATATATATATATATATATATATATATATATATATATATATATATATATATATATATATATATATATATATATATATATATATATATATATATATATATATATATATATATATATATATATATATATATATATATATATATATATATATATATATATATATATATATATATATATATATATATATATATATATATATATATATATATATATATATATATATATATATATATATATATATATATATATATATATATATATATATATATATATATATATATATATATATATATATATATATATATATATATATATATATATATATATATATATATATATATATATATATATATATATATATATATATATATATATATATATATATATATATATATATATATATATATATATATATATATATATATATATATATATATATATATATATATATATATATATATATATATATATATATATATATATATATATATATATATATATATATATATATATATATATATATATATATATATATATATATATATATATATATATATATATATATATATATATATATATATATATATATATATATATATATATATATATATATATATATATATATATATATATATATATATATATATATATATATATATATATATATATATATATATATATATATATATATATATATATATATATATATATATATATATATATATATATATATATATATATATATATATATATATATATATATATATATATATATATATATATATATATATATATATATATATATATATATATATATATATATATATATATATATATATATATATATATATATATATATATATATATATATATATATATATATATATATATATATATATATATATATATATATATATATATATATATATATATATATATATATATATATATATATATATATATATATATATATATATATATATATATATATATATATATATATATATATATATATATATATATATATATATATATATATATATATATATATATATATATATATATATATATATATATATATATATATATATATATATATATATATATATATATATATATATATATATATATATATATATATATATATATATATATATATATATATATATATATATATATATATATATATATATATATATATATATATATATATATATATATATATATATATATATATATATATATATATATATATATATATATATATATATATATATATATATATATATATATATATATATATATATATATATATATATATATATATATATATATATATATATATATATATATATATATATATATATATATATATATATATATATATATATATATATATATATATATATATATATATATATATATATATATATATATATATATATATATATATATATATATATATATATATATATATATATATATATATATATATATATATATATATATATATATATATATATATATATATATATATATATATATATATATATATATATATATATATATATATATATATATATATATATATATATATATATATATATATATATATATATATATATATATATATATATATATATATATATATATATATATATATATATATATATATATATATATATATATATATATATATATATATATATATATATATATATATATATATATATATATATATATATATATATATATATATATATATATATATATATATATATATATATATATATATATATATATATATATATATATATATATATATATATATATATATATATATATATATATATATATATATATATATATATATATATATATATATATATATATATATATATATATATATATATATATATATATATATATATATATATATATATATATATATATATATATATATATATATATATATATATATATATATATATATATATATATATATATATATATATATATATATATATATATATATATATATATATATATATATATATATATATATATATATATATATATATATATATATATATATATATATATATATATATATATATATATATATATATATATATATATATATATATATATATATATATATATATATATATATATATATATATATATATATATATATATATATATATATATATATATATATATATATATATATATATATATATATATATATATATATATATATATATATATATATATATATATATATATATATATATATATATATATATATATATATATATATATATATATATATATATATATATATATATATATATATATATATATATATATATATATATATATATATATATATATATATATATATATATATATATATATATATATATATATATATATATATATATATATATATATATATATATATATATATATATATATATATATATATATATATATATATATATATATATATATATATATATATATATATATATATATATATATATATATATATATATATATATATATATATATATATATATATATATATATATATATATATATATATATATATATATATATATATATATATATATATATATATATATATATATATATATATATATATATATATATATATATATATATATATATATATATATATATATATATATATATATATATATATATATATATATATATATATATATATATATATATATATATATATATATATATATATATATATATATATATATATATATATATATATATATATATATATATATATATATATATATATATATATATATATATATATATATATATATATATATATATATATATATATATATATATATATATATATATATATATATATATATATATATATATATATATATATATATATATATATATATATATATATATATATATATATATATATATATATATATATATATATATATATATATATATATATATATATATATATATATATATATATATATATATATATATATATATATATATATATATATATATATATATATATATATATATATATATATATATATATATATATATATATATATATATATATATATATATATATATATATATATATATATATATATATATATATATATATATATATATATATATATATATATATATATATATATATATATATATATATATATATATATATATATATATATATATATATATATATATATATATATATATATATATATATATATATATATATATATATATATATATATATATATATATATATATATATATATATATATATATATATATATATATATATATATATATATATATATATATATATATATATATATATATATATATATATATATATATATATATATATATATATATATATATATATATATATATATATATATATATATATATATATATATATATATATATATATATATATATATATATATATATATATATATATATATATATATATATATATATATATATATATATATATATATATATATATATATATATATATATATATATATATATATATATATATATATATATATATATATATATATATATATATATATATATATATATATATATATATATATATATATATATATATATATATATATATATATATATATATATATATATATATATATATATATATATATATATATATATATATATATATATATATATATATATATATATATATATATATATATATATATATATATATATATATATATATATATATATATATATATATATATATATATATATATATATATATATATATATATATATATATATATATATATATATATATATATATATATATATATATATATATATATATATATATATATATATATATATATATATATATATATATATATATATATATATATATATATATATATATATATATATATATATATATATATATATATATATATATATATATATATATATATATATATATATATATATATATATATATATATATATATATATATATATATATATATATATATATATATATATATATATATATATATATATATATATATATATATATATATATATATATATATATATATATATATATATATATATATATATATATATATATATATATATATATATATATATATATATATATATATATATATATATATATATATATATATATATATATATATATATATATATATATATATATATATATATATATATATATATATATATATATATATATATATATATATATATATATATATATATATATATATATATATATATATATATATATATATATATATATATATATATATATATATATATATATATATATATATATATATATATATATATATATATATATATATATATATATATATATATATATATATATATATATATATATATATATATATATATATATATATATATATATATATATATATATATATATATATATATATATATATATATATATATATATATATATATATATATATATATATATATATATATATATATATATATATATATATATATATATATATATATATATATATATATATATATATATATATATATATATATATATATATATATATATATATATATATATATATATATATATATATATATATATATATATATATATATATATATATATATATATATATATATATATATATATATATATATATATATATATATATATATATATATATATATATATATATATATATATATATATATATATATATATATATATATATATATATATATATATATATATATATATATATATATATATATATATATATATATATATATATATATATATATATATATATATATATATATATATATATATATATATATATATATATATATATATATATATATATATATATATATATATATATATATATATATATATATATATATATATATATATATATATATATATATATATATATATATATATATATATATATATATATATATATATATATATATATATATATATATATATATATATATATATATATATATATATATATATATATATATATATATATATATATATATATATATATATATATATATATATATATATATATATATATATATATATATATATATATATATATATATATATATATATATATATATATATATATATATATATATATATATATATATATATATATATATATATATATATATATATATATATATATATATATATATATATATATATATATATATATATATATATATATATATATATATATATATATATATATATATATATATATATATATATATATATATATATATATATATATATATATATATATATATATATATATATATATATATATATATATATATATATATATATATATATATATATATATATATATATATATATATATATATATATATATATATATATATATATATATATATATATATATATATATATATATATATATATATATATATATATATATATATATATATATATATATATATATATATATATATATATATATATATATATATATATATATATATATATATATATATATATATATATATATATATATATATATATATATATATATATATATATATATATATATATATATATATATATATATATATATATATATATATATATATATATATATATATATATATATATATATATATATATATATATATATATATATATATATATATATATATATATATATATATATATATATATATATATATATATATATATATATATATATATATATATATATATATATATATATATATATATATATATATATATATATATATATATATATATATATATATATATATATATATATATATATATATATATATATATATATATATATATATATATATATATATATATATATATATATATATATATATATATATATATATATATATATATATATATATATATATATATATATATATATATATATATATATATATATATATATATATATATATATATATATATATATATATATATATATATATATATATATATATATATATATATATATATATATATATATATATATATATATATATATATATATATATATATATATATATATATATATATATATATATATATATATATATATATATATATATATATATATATATATATATATATATATATATATATATATATATATATATATATATATATATATATATATATATATATATATATATATATATATATATATATATATATATATATATATATATATATATATATATATATATATATATATATATATATATATATATATATATATATATATATATATATATATATATATATATATATATATATATATATATATATATATATATATATATATATATATATATATATATATATATATATATATATATATATATATATATATATATATATATATATATATATATATATATATATATATATATATATATATATATATATATATATATATATATATATATATATATATATATATATATATATATATATATATATATATATATATATATATATATATATATATATATATATATATATATATATATATATATATATATATATATATATATATATATATATATATATATATATATATATATATATATATATATATATATATATATATATATATATATATATATATATATATATATATATATATATATATATATATATATATATATATATATATATATATATATATATATATATATATATATATATATATATATATATATATATATATATATATATATATATATATATATATATATATATATATATATATATATATATATATATATATATATATATATATATATATATATATATATATATATATATATATATATATATATATATATATATATATATATATATATATATATATATATATATATATATATATATATATATATATATATATATATATATATATATATATATATATATATATATATATATATATATATATATATATATATATATATATATATATATATATATATATATATATATATATATATATATATATATATATATATATATATATATATATATATATATATATATATATATATATATATATATATATATATATATATATATATATATATATATATATATATATATATATATATATATATATATATATATATATATATATATATATATATATATATATATATATATATATATATATATATATATATATATATATATATATATATATATATATATATATATATATATATATATATATATATATATATATATATATATATATATATATATATATATATATATATATATATATATATATATATATATATATATATATATATATATATATATATATATATATATATATATATATATATATATATATATATATATATATATATATATATATATATATATATATATATATATATATATATATATATATATATATATATATATATATATATATATATATATATATATATATATATATATATATATATATATATATATATATATATATATATATATATATATATATATATATATATATATATATATATATATATATATATATATATATATATATATATATATATATATATATATATATATATATATATATATATATATATATATATATATATATATATATATATATATATATATATATATATATATATATATATATATATATATATATATATATATATATATATATATATATATATATATATATATATATATATATATATATATATATATATATATATATATATATATATATATATATATATATATATATATATATATATATATATATATATATATATATATATATATATATATATATATATATATATATATATATATATATATATATATATATATATATATATATATATATATATATATATATATATATATATATATATATATATATATATATATATATATATATATATATATATATATATATATATATATATATATATATATATATATATATATATATATATATATATATATATATATATATATATATATATATATATATATATATATATATATATATATATATATATATATATATATATATATATATATATATATATATATATATATATATATATATATATATATATATATATATATATATATATATATATATATATATATATATATATATATATATATATATATATATATATATATATATATATATATATATATATATATATATATATATATATATATATATATATATATATATATATATATATATATATATATATATATATATATATATATATATATATATATATATATATATATATATATATATATATATATATATATATATATATATATATATATATATATATATATATATATATATATATATATATATATATATATATATATATATATATATATATATATATATATATATATATATATATATATATATATATATATATATATATATATATATATATATATATATATATATATATATATATATATATATATATATATATATATATATATATATATATATATATATATATATATATATATATATATATATATATATATATATATATATATATATATATATATATATATATATATATATATATATATATATATATATATATATATATATATATATATATATATATATATATATATATATATATATATATATATATATATATATATATATATATATATATATATATATATATATATATATATATATATATATATATATATATATATATATATATATATATATATATATATATATATATATATATATATATATATATATATATATATATATATATATATATATATATATATATATATATATATATATATATATATATATATATATATATATATATATATATATATATATATATATATATATATATATATATATATATATATATATATATATATATATATATATATATATATATATATATATATATATATATATATATATATATATATATATATATATATATATATATATATATATATATATATATATATATATATATATATATATATATATATATATATATATATATATATATATATATATATATATATATATATATATATATATATATATATATATATATATATATATATATATATATATATATATATATATATATATATATATATATATATATATATATATATATATATATATATATATATATATATATATATATATATATATATATATATATATATATATATATATATATATATATATATATATATATATATATATATATATATATATATATATATATATATATATATATATATATATATATATATATATATATATATATATATATATATATATATATATATATATATATATATATATATATATATATATATATATATATATATATATATATATATATATATATATATATATATATATATATATATATATATATATATATATATATATATATATATATATATATATATATATATATATATATATATATATATATATATATATATATATATATATATATATATATATATATATATATATATATATATATATATATATATATATATATATATATATATATATATATATATATATATATATATATATATATATATATATATATATATATATATATATATATATATATATATATATATATATATATATATATATATATATATATATATATATATATATATATATATATATATATATATATATATATATATATATATATATATATATATATATATATATATATATATATATATATATATATATATATATATATATATATATATATATATATATATATATATATATATATATATATATATATATATATATATATATATATATATATATATATATATATATATATATATATATATATATATATATATATATATATATATATATATATATATATATATATATATATATATATATATATATATATATATATATATATATATATATATATATATATATATATATATATATATATATATATATATATATATATATATATATATATATATATATATATATATATATATATATATATATATATATATATATATATATATATATATATATATATATATATATATATATATATATATATATATATATATATATATATATATATATATATATATATATATATATATATATATATATATATATATATATATATATATATATATATATATATATATATATATATATATATATATATATATATATATATATATATATATATATATATATATATATATATATATATATATATATATATATATATATATATATATATATATATATATATATATATATATATATATATATATATATATATATATATATATATATATATATATATATATATATATATATATATATATATATATATATATATATATATATATATATATATATATATATATATATATATATATATATATATATATATATATATATATATATATATATATATATATATATATATATATATATATATATATATATATATATATATATATATATATATATATATATATATATATATATATATATATATATATATATATATATATATATATATATATATATATATATATATATATATATATATATATATATATATATATATATATATATATATATATATATATATATATATATATATATATATATATATATATATATATATATATATATATATATATATATATATATATATATATATATATATATATATATATATATATATATATATATATATATATATATATATATATATATATATATATATATATATATATATATATATATATATATATATATATATATATATATATATATATATATATATATATATATATATATATATATATATATATATATATATATATATATATATATATATATATATATATATATATATATATATATATATATATATATATATATATATATATATATATATATATATATATATATATATATATATATATATATATATATATATATATATATATATATATATATATATATATATATATATATATATATATATATATATATATATATATATATATATATATATATATATATATATATATATATATATATATATATATATATATATATATATATATATATATATATATATATATATATATATATATATATATATATATATATATATATATATATATATATATATATATATATATATATATATATATATATATATATATATATATATATATATATATATATATATATATATATATATATATATATATATATATATATATATATATATATATATATATATATATATATATATATATATATATATATATATATATATATATATATATATATATATATATATATATATATATATATATATATATATATATATATATATATATATATATATATATATATATATATATATATATATATATATATATATATATATATATATATATATATATATATATATATATATATATATATATATATATATATATATATATATATATATATATATATATATATATATATATATATATATATATATATATATATATATATATATATATATATATATATATATATATATATATATATATATATATATATATATATATATATATATATATATATATATATATATATATATATATATATATATATATATATATATATATATATATATATATATATATATATATATATATATATATATATATATATATATATATATATATATATATATATATATATATATATATATATATATATATATATATATATATATATATATATATATATATATATATATATATATATATATATATATATATATATATATATATATATATATATATATATATATATATATATATATATATATATATATATATATATATATATATATATATATATATATATATATATATATATATATATATATATATATATATATATATATATATATATATATATATATATATATATATATATATATATATATATATATATATATATATATATATATATATATATATATATATATATATATATATATATATATATATATATATATATATATATATATATATATATATATATATATATATATATATATATATATATATATATATATATATATATATATATATATATATATATATATATATATATATATATATATATATATATATATATATATATATATATATATATATATATATATATATATATATATATATATATATATATATATATATATATATATATATATATATATATATATATATATATATATATATATATATATATATATATATATATATATATATATATATATATATATATATATATATATATATATATATATATATATATATATATATATATATATATATATATATATATATATATATATATATATATATATATATATATATATATATATATATATATATATATATATATATATATATATATATATATATATATATATATATATATATATATATATATATATATATATATATATATATATATATATATATATATATATATATATATATATATATATATATATATATATATATATATATATATATATATATATATATATATATATATATATATATATATATATATATATATATATATATATATATATATATATATATATATATATATATATATATATATATATATATATATATATATATATATATATATATATATATATATATATATATATATATATATATATATATATATATATATATATATATATATATATATATATATATATATATATATATATATATATATATATATATATATATATATATATATATATATATATATATATATATATATATATATATATATATATATATATATATATATATATATATATATATATATATATATATATATATATATATATATATATATATATATATATATATATATATATATATATATATATATATATATATATATATATATATATATATATATATATATATATATATATATATATATATATATATATATATATATATATATATATATATATATATATATATATATATATATATATATATATATATATATATATATATATATATATATATATATATATATATATATATATATATATATATATATATATATATATATATATATATATATATATATATATATATATATATATATATATATATATATATATATATATATATATATATATATATATATATATATATATATATATATATATATATATATATATATATATATATATATATATATATATATATATATATATATATATATATATATATATATATATATATATATATATATATATATATATATATATATATATATATATATATATATATATATATATATATATATATATATATATATATATATATATATATATATATATATATATATATATATATATATATATATATATATATATATATATATATATATATATATATATATATATATATATATATATATATATATATATATATATATATATATATATATATATATATATATATATATATATATATATATATATATATATATATATATATATATATATATATATATATATATATATATATATATATATATATATATATATATATATATATATATATATATATATATATATATATATATATATATATATATATATATATATATATATATATATATATATATATATATATATATATATATATATATATATATATATATATATATATATATATATATATATATATATATATATATATATATATATATATATATATATATATATATATATATATATATATATATATATATATATATATATATATATATATATATATATATATATATATATATATATATATATATATATATATATATATATATATATATATATATATATATATATATATATATATATATATATATATATATATATATATATATATATATATATATATATATATATATATATATATATATATATATATATATATATATATATATATATATATATATATATATATATATATATATATATATATATATATATATATATATATATATATATATATATATATATATATATATATATATATATATATATATATATATATATATATATATATATATATATATATATATATATATATATATATATATATATATATATATATATATATATATATATATATATATATATATATATATATATATATATATATATATATATATATATATATATATATATATATATATATATATATATATATATATATATATATATATATATATATATATATATATATATATATATATATATATATATATATATATATATATATATATATATATATATATATATATATATATATATATATATATATATATATATATATATATATATATATATATATATATATATATATATATATATATATATATATATATATATATATATATATATATATATATATATATATATATATATATATATATATATATATATATATATATATATATATATATATATATATATATATATATATATATATATATATATATATATATATATATATATATATATATATATATATATATATATATATATATATATATATATATATATATATATATATATATATATATATATATATATATATATATATATATATATATATATATATATATATATATATATATATATATATATATATATATATATATATATATATATATATATATATATATATATATATATATATATATATATATATATATATATATATATATATATATATATATATATATATATATATATATATATATATATATATATATATATATATATATATATATATATATATATATATATATATATATATATATATATATATATATATATATATATATATATATATATATATATATATATATATATATTTTGATATTTAGAAACTCCGATTTTAAAGTCATCTTTCACTATTCTAAAAAATTAAAGGATATTTGTTTTGATGTTATCTTAATATTATATCATATTATCTAAATATTGTGACATATAAATTTTACTTTTTAAGTAATAATTTTATAATTATTTAATAATTATTTATATATAATATTAAATTAAATATATTATTTTTAAATAATATAGGATAATATAATATTAAAATAATATCCAACCCAACGTTTTCTGAAAAATGAAATTTTTTATTAAAGAAAAGGAGTTTGTCAAAAGTATAATTACTCCCTTATTTGAGGACTATATAATAGAAACTTATTTTATAAAATTTCCCTGTAGAATCCAATAAAAAATCAACATAATCCCTAATTATTGGATTGAATAAAAGGAAACTATTTTTTATGATACTGTATAGACAGAATGAACTGTCATAATTATAATATTCTTGTAAATAAATGAATAGCCTCATAAATAATAACAATTAAAATTATATGTATGTAGCCTCACATTCTGAGTTTGAAAATCTGAATCCTATATTTCATATGTATGTAGCCTCACATTCTGAGTTTGAAAATCTGAATCCT
>KZ451919.1:1853395-1891269 GCA_002786265.1 Apostasia shenzhenica
GTAGCCTCACATTCTGAGTTTGAAAATCTGAATCCTATATTTCATATGTATGTAGCCTCACATTCTGAGTTTGAAAATCTGAATCCTATATTTCAGTTCAAATTCAAAATTGAACTCATGTCCAGCACATAGCTGGTAAATGCAGAACGGCTCTATAGTAAACTACAGCAATAATAATAAGTCCCCTCGTTACCTTACAATAACTTGTTCCTTTACGCATTTCTTTACACTTAATAAAAGAAAATAATCAGTACTAAAAAAAGAGAAAATAATCACTAAGAACACAAAAAAAAGAAACCATTAGTCAAGCTCGCTGCTTCTGTTTGAACATATTTTTTACAGCCTCCTCTTTCTCATCCATGAAGTCAAAGAAACGGTTGATATTCTTCATGAAGCTAGGAATCGATGAAGCTTCGTCTTCCTTCTGCTGATCCTTCCTGTAGCGAAGGAACTGGCGAATTGCCCTCAGAAGGAATATAAGCAGGGCTGCCATGGTGATAATCCCACAGACCATGAAGAGCCCCCAGAAGCTGCTCAAATGGAGCTGATTAGGCTCTGTGCTTCTTGCCGTACGAGCAGTGCAGTTCGGATTGCAAAACCATTTCTTGTGGATCTGCTGGAGATCTCCGTTCTCTGAGAGCTTAAGAATGGCCCTCGACATGTCGATGGCCAGAGGTGAGTTCCGGTGAAATGCCTGTAATAATTTGGCAAGGGAAATGAGCATGTAATCACACATCAACTTTTGAAAAGGCTTCAGAACCAACTGTCCTTCAAACCGAAAATGAATAAGCTCGAAATCAACTACTTGTTTGTGCGAGTGTGTAGATGTTAAAAAATGGACAATTATGGCATATATACCTTAGCACACAATTCGCCTTCACATATATATACTCATGTTTTTTTTTTGATTGAACACCCACATGTTTGTGTCAGTGTGATTGTGTAGTGTGTAGACACCAATTGTCCTTCGCACATGAGACTGAGTGGTTGGCTACGCGAACGTCTAACTGGTGTGCTGTACAGTTTGCCAGATATTTCTGGAGGACTTTATGGCACCTATTAGGAACCGTGTCTCTTGTGATTGTAACCTATTCTCAACATGCTTATAATCAAAATTAATTATCCAATAGGCACTAGTAAGGTTGTAAATCGAGTCTGCATACATTTAATATCTGTAGGCATGAGTCCATTTGAAATTGTGTATGGTTATAAGCCTAGAGTTCCTGTAGATCTCATTCCATTATCTATGCATACTAGGATGTCTGAGTCTGCTGAGTCATTTGCATAGCATGTTAGAAAATTGCATAAAGAGATCAACCAGAAAATAAGTGTCAGTAATGACACTTATAAAAAATTAGCAGATTGTCACAAAAGAATGCAGGAATTTTCAGAAGGAAATTATGTGATGATTCGGGTTCGACCCGAGCGGTTCCCATCTAGAATTGTTAAGAAATTACAAACTCACGGAGCTGGTCCTTTTAGAATCTTAAAGAAAATTGGTTCGAATGCGTATGTTGTTGATTTACCACCAAAGTATGGCATCAGTTCAACCTTCAATATCTCAGACTTGGTGGCATACAAGGAGCCAACAGTAATACCCAGTGATCCGTTTGAGCCTTCACTACCCATTGAGAGTGAACACTTACCTGAGTGTCCACCAGCCAAATCCACTTACAAACAAGAACAAATAGAGCAAATCCTTGATGAACAGATAATTTCCACAACAAATCAAGGATACCAGCGTTATTTGGTTCGTTGGAAGGGTTTACCTCCGTCTGAGGATTCATGGGTTACAAGAGATGAGCTGCAGAGACTTGATCCAGATTTGCTAGAGAGATATCACAGCAGAGAGGACCCCTACTCGACAGAGTCGAGTCTTTCCCATCCGGGGAGAGTTGGTGGGCACACCAGGATCGACCGTCGATTCATTCCTGGCAGAGTTTACCGTCGACGGCCGACATCTAGCCATACTGCTTCGATCTGGATTGATTGACTATTAGGACAGATTTGAAAAGATGGATGTTGCGGATTGCTGACTCGATGGATTGAAAATCTCCTATTCATTCTGATTGATTGGAGATTCCATTTTGGGATGATTTTATTTCTCGCATTTATTTTATATTAGTTGTTTCTATTTTTGTGATGTTATTTAGGGCATGTTATCTGGTACTTCCTCGTTTGTGTGAGGAATTTATTATATTATGTATTTTTTCTTTATTGAGTCAGTTTGTATGGAGGTCTATATAAACGTCTCCCTGTTACTCTTATTTGTTAATGCTGAATAAATTTGAGTTGTGTTTTCCCTTGGGGATTATTTGACTCTGGAATGAATCGATATCCTAGATAGGGAAGGGCTTGGGCCTTGGGTGACAATCCCTAAATTCCACCCGCTCCAGCTCCTCCCCTCCGAGTTCGATTCCATTCATCTTGCACCTCCAGCATTCACCTTGACTTCTCGTACAGTTCCTTCAAACGCACCTGCTCTCCGACCGTGCACGTCCCAGCACGGCCTGCGCGCACCCCAGCTCCACCTGCGCACGCGACGCCCTCGCAGTGCGCTCGCGTGAGTCTATGTCCAGGTCGTGCGACTGCGCCTCGCCAGACAACGCCTCCCCGTGCTTGCCCGCACACGCCCGCACACGCCTGCGACCGATTCGCCAGCGCAGCCCCCGCGCGCCCGCCGGCGCCGCCCGCAGATAATTTATTGAAAACCGGATTGCGCCCTAATCTGAATTGGTAATTTCTCAATTACCTTCGATCTAATTTATTTAAAATTTTAAAAGTAATTGGTTTTTGCGGGCTTAATTAATTTCTGTCATCACAAAATTATCCACTGATATTCAAGCATTATTTTGTGAGTATTCTGCCTTGTAATATTGTTGATCTCTAAACTGCATTATCGTTCATCCGTCCCGCATCAATATCATATATGAAGTAAAATAGATTTTGAAACAATCCGATTATTTGACAGCACCTCTACTCTACATATCCAGTTAATCGAAGCACATGAGCCTTATACATAATTTCAAAATGACAGTACTTGGTCCAAATCAATGTCATGTTTGACATATGAGCTTCATCCGCATATGTTACTGGAAGTGCCAACTTCATAAAGTATAAGTTGCATTTATAGAATTAAGTTGAGTTGGATCAAGCAGGATCATTTTGAAATTATATATCTATACTAAGATTGTTCCGTAAATAAAACTAAGGGGGCATTTGGTTTAATACTATCTTGATGTTATGTCATGTTATCTAAAAATAATAATTATTTAGTTTAATGATATATAATTTTTTAAGATTATAGAATTATTAGTCAAAAGATACAATCTAGGTATCATAACATCTAAATTATACGACATAATACCAAAATAATAATAAACCAAACGCCACCTAAGAGACATTTAGTTCAATGCAATTTAAATATTAGTGCCATTTAAATATCAGTATTATTTAAATTTCATGTTATTTATAATTTATTATTTACTTGGTTCAATATAATAATATTGAAAAATCACGGTACTAATTTATTTTTATTATCCCAACCTTTACTAACTACTTTACACCTCACATGTTTTTATTACTATATTATAGTGACATCTAGATGTTATCTAATTTTAGGTAATATCTAGATATTATTTTAGAGAAGCAATTTTATAATTTTTTCACATTAATCAAATCATACAATAGCATTAAACCAAATACCCCTAAATAAATAAAAAAATCCCCTAACAATAATATACAATCAAAATGAAAAGTTACTTACAAATCCCCATCCACTGCGGGTGAAAGGTTGCCCAACAATACCAAATCCAGATTTTGTTGATAGAAATATTTCAATATAAGGTAACTCATCCACAACTGCAGCCACACCTCCATTTTTTGGGCCCAGCAGTAGAGCTTCCTCATAATCATCAGGAGTTCGAAGAGAGATAAGTCTAGATTTAGGTATTTTGAGACTATTAGCCATATAGCTCCAAGCAAATGATCCTTCTTGATAACCAATAGGTTCATTGCTAGCTATCAAGCTATCAATACCATCTATCGGAGATTGAAGCTGTTGGACAGTAAGAAATGATGTCAAGCTTGCAGTGTAGCTTGACGTTACTACCATCAGTAGGAAAAACCAAACCATCATCACAAATCTGCCAAGGGTACTCAGAGTTTCCTCTTCTGCATGCAGAAACTCTTTGAGGTTACTTGCAATGTAAATCTAGCAATATCTCTTGGAATATGAAAATCATAAATATCGAAAAAGGCTGAAAAGTTTTCTTACGCTCTGAGTGGAAAAGAGTTGAGAAGCTAAACCTGTTCAAGTAAATACAAGCAGTTACATTCTTGATCATGCTTCACATAAATTTCTGATCTTAATGAAATAAAAAGATCCAGAAAATATCCTGTTTAAATATTACAATCTACGAGAGTCCCAAGTGAGAGAAAAAGTAAAAGTAAAAAAGTTGTATCAAATTGGTGAAATGTACAAGTTGAGGAATACTTTGAAGTAGACAAGAGAATTGAAAAAAAAGACAGATTTTGTATACGAGGAACCAGAAAACTGTTTTGAAATAATGGTTTGAAAATGATTCATTTTTCTTCTTGGCATGGTGATATTGTTCCAAATTTCATAAAGAGAAGCCCTTTTTAATCCAGGAGATTTTATCTCAGCTTTCATTAAGATATACAATAAACATTTTAAAGATTATACATGACAAAAAATGTTCCTAAAATATAGAGTTGGCTTACAGCAAATGCGGCCTTCTTCAAGTTTAATGAAAAGCCACTACTGAATAGGGACTCAAGATTTATGAGTCGCTTATCCTATCTCAAACTACATTGCTGGACATGACATGAATACAAGGATCTAAAGAGTTCTGATGTCAACAGTTAAATTTCAAAAAAGGAAAAACATCTCCATGTAATAATTTTTGTAAGCCAATCATTCCTTCTTTTGATTTAATAAATAAATCATTCTTATAAACAAAATTTCAAAATAATCATGTTTGTCTGGTGGGGACACCAAGATCGACTGCCGACTCACTCCTGACAGAGTTTACCGTCGACGGTCGAGATCTAGCCACACTGCTTCGATCTAGATCGATTGACAATTAGGACAGATTTGGAAAGATGGATACTGCAGATCACTGACTTGGTGGATTGGAAATCTTCCATTCATTCTAATTGATTGGAGATTCCATTTTGGGATGATATTATTTCTCGCATTTATTTTGTATTAGTTGTTTCTATTTATGCAATTGTTATTTTATACATGTTATCTGATATTTCCTCGTTTGTGTGAGGAATCTAGTTTTGAGACTTCCAGACTTTTCGAAAGTTTTTGAGGTCTCATGCGATGCTTCAGGAGTTGGCATCGGTGATGTGCTATCCCAATAAAATCACCCTGTTGCCTTCTTTAGTGAGAAGTTGAACGAGACTAAGCAGAAATACTCTACTTATGATAAAGAGTTCTATGTTGTAGTGCAAGCTTTGAGGTATTGGCGACATTATCTCCTACCTCAAGAATTCATTTTATTCTTTGATCATGAAGCCCGGAGGTACTTGAACTCACAAAAGAAGTTGAATTCAAAGCACGCGAAGTGGGTCAAATTCCTGCAAGAGTACACCTTTGTACTTAAGCATAAAGTAGAAATCGAGAATAAAGTCGCGGACGCTTCGAGTCGTCGAGTCTCACTCTTATCCATTATGAGTGTCGAAGTTGTGGGATTTGACAAACTCATTATTCTGACTTTGGAGTCATCTATGCCGCCGTGAAGGAAGGGCAATCGAGGGAGTTCACTGACTTCTTAATTTAGGATGGTTATCTTTTTTGTAGTCGCAGACTTTGTCTCCCACAAACATCTGTTAGAGACTTCCTTGTTTGGGAGTTACACGCAGGTGGATTAGGTGGATTAGTTGATCACTTTGACCGAAATAACATGATTGAGGCCGTAGAGAATCAATTTTATTGGTCAAGCCTCAAAAAGAGATGTCGCGCGTATAGTTGGTCAGTGTCGAACTTGTATTGTGGTGAAATAACAAAAACAGAACACTAAACTTTATACGCCTCTGCCTGTACCTAATCGTCCTTGGCAAGATCTTAGCATAGATTTTGTTCTAGGATTACCTAAGACTGCTGATAAGCACGATTCCATTTGTGTCATGGTTGATCGATTTTCTAAGACGACACATTTTCTCCCTTGTTCTAAAACATCAGATACCTCTAGGATCGCTCGCTTATTTTTCGATGAGGTAGTTAGACTGCATGGATTGCAAAAGTCAATGGTGTATGATCGAGACATTAAATTTACCAATTATTTCTAGAAAACTCTGTGGCATCTCCTCAGTACAAAACTTAAATTTTTCACGACTTTTCATCCTCAAACAGATGGACAAATAGAAGTAGTTAATAGAAATTTAAAGAAGCTACTTCGTTGTTTAGTGAGAGAAAATGAAAGAAATTTAGACATTGTCTTACCTCGTGCTGAGTTTGCATACAATAATTCTGTCAATAGGTCTGTAAGCATGAGTTCATTTGAAATTGTGCATGGTTATAAGCCTAAAGTTCTTGTATATCTCATTTCATTATCTATGCATACTAGGATGCCTGAGTCTGTTGAGTCATTTGCACATCATGTCAGGAAATTGCATAAAAAGATCAGCAAAAAAATAAGTGTCAGTAATGACACTTATAAGAAATTAGTAGATTGTCACAAAAAACGCAGAAATTTTCAGAAGGAGATTATGTAATAATTCGGGTTTGACCCGAGCGGTTCTCATCTGGAACTGTTAAGAAATTACAAGCTCACGGAGCTAGTCCTTTTAGCATTTTAAAGAAAATTGGTTCGAACGCGTATGTTATTGATTTACCACCAGAGTATGGTATCAGTTCAACCTTCAATATCTCAGACTTGGTAGCATACAAGGAGTCAACAGTAATACCTAGTGATCCGTTTGAGCCTTCATTAACCATTGAGAATGAACTTTTACCTGAGTATCTACCAGCCAAATCCACTTATAAACAGGAGCAAACAAAGCAAGTCCTTGATGAGCAGATAATTTCCACAAGAAATCAAGAATACTAGCATTATTTGATTCATTAGAAGGGTTTACCTCCATCTGAGGATTCATGGATTACTAGAGATGAGCTGCAAAAACTTAATCCAGATTTGCTATAGAGATATCACTGTAAAGAGGACCCTTACTCGACAAAGTCTAGTCTTTCCCACCCGGGGAGAGTTAGTGGGGACACCACGATCGACCGCCTATTCATTCCTGGCAGAGTTTACCGTCGACGGCCAAGATCTAGCCACACTGCTTCGATCTGGATTGATTGACTATTAGGACAGATTTGAAAAGATAGATGCTGCGGGTCGCTGACTTGGTGGATTGAAAATCTCCCATTCATTCTGATTGATTGGAGATTCAATTTTGGGATGATTTTATATCTCGCATTTATTTTGTATTAGTTATTTCTGTTTCTGTGATTGTTATTTTAGGCATGTTATCTGATATTTCTTCATTTGTGTGAGAAATTTATTACATTATGTATTTTTTCTTTATTGAGTAAGTTTGTATAGATGTTTATATAAATGCTTCCCTGGTATTCTTATTTTTCTAATGCTGAATAAACTTGATTTGTATTTTCCTTGGGATTATTTGATTCTGGAATGAATCGATATCCCGGATAGGGAAGGGCTTGAGCCTTGGGTGAGAATCCCCCCGCTCCAGCTCCTCCTTTTTGAATTCAATTCTATTCATCTTGCATCCCTCAGTATTCACCTCACCTCATCCTCGCCCACCCCGCCTGCTAGTTCTTGTTCCCGCGTACAGCTGGCTGACTCCGATCTGACACGGACGTGTTGTCGTGCCTCGACATCGTCGATGATGTGATCGTGCCTATTACGCTGACGCGTACACCTCGGCCCTGCTCGACGCGCTCGCGGAACTCTGCTTTCCTTTCATGAAGTTTGCTAGCGCGCGCCCCGCCGCTTCTCGCGCCCGCGCTTCTCCCGCACAGCCCCTGCGCGGGCGCACTCGCCGCGCGCCCGCCACGACTCACCCGCGCACGCCCGCACTTTGTTTGCGCGCTGTGCGCACTCCCACGCGCCGCTCGCAGCGCCAGACCCGCCCATGCGCGCCCACTCTGCCATGCGCGCCTGTGCACCCGAAGCAGCCCTAGTTTTGAGAAATTATAATGTGGTCACTAGATTATCTGACTCAGGTACAAACTTCAACAATCTTTAACATTTAAATCGAATATTCTGGATCATTCTGCTCACTTGTGATTTGCTCGAACTTGTTTTTCCTGTGCACCCTTTCATTGTTGAGCGTAATTTTATTATTGTTAGCTGAATATTGTGAGTTCCCATATTTCTGTTACCCATTTCTGATTTGTTGAAAACCGAACTGCGCCCTAATCTGAATTGGTAATTTTTCAATTACCTTTGATCTAATTTATTTAAAATTTTAAAAGTAATTGATTTTGCGGATTTAATTAATTTCTAAGTCTTTGCAAAATTTAACCTTAAAAATTTTAGCATTAATTTGAAACTATTTTGCTACATTAAATTTTGCTGATTTTTAAAATTGCATCACTACTCATCCGTCCCGCATCATTGTCCATGTCAGCATAAGCCATATTTCAGAAATAAAATTCATAATGACAATAACCAGAAATGTTGCTTAATAGAATGTCATATTTTCGTCTGTTCATAAGTTGAGTTTCATATTAGAAATGAACAGGTAAAATAATAATTCAACATGAATTTAAGCATGGAAATGTGAATGCCCCAAATATTTAGTTGAGTTTTCAGGATGCTTACAAGAACATAGTCAAGCACTGCCGCTTTGGAGGACCTCTAAAATCACTATTCACCCGATGCTCGAGTATCCAAATAACAACTCCAATTAAGAAGAAGAAAGCTCCTGTTACACACCACATTCCAACTGTAAAAGGCCTGAGAAAAACCCAAGCACTTGACTTGGTACTTTTTGTGGGAACCACAATGACAAGGCCGGTTGAAATATAAGGTTGAGTGAAATCCACAAGTTTTGTGCGATTTGTGACAATAGCAATATCACCAACCAGTGCATCAATTTCCTAACATTTATTTTCTTTTAGAAACATGAAATTCTTTTCTAGAAGAGTAACGGAACCAACTGAAGTATATTTAATGGATCAAAACAATACTTACATTATCAGCAACCATATTAATAAGAGTCCAATATTTTGGAGTGGACCGGCCATCCCCAAAAGGAACAAATTGATGTGGAACCTCATAGGGAAGTAACTTCACTGCTTCATTGAAAACATCAATGCAATATCCTTGAAATGTACGATTATTAGCGGATACTGTGACAAACTGAACATAACTTACTCGACGAGGAACTCCAATTCTTAATGGTTTTTCACGGGTCGAAGGCACCCAACCACGAGGAATGTTTTCATTCCCACTAGGCCAAGTAACATTTCCAGAAAGAGACAGACCTGAAGAATTTGTCCAATATCCCACCAGGTGCATCATTGACCCATATATGTTGATTACTTCATAAGCCCCACTAACAAGATTTCGGTTACCATCAAAACTAATAGGGCCAGATAAACCTCTAAAATTCAAATTTAACAATTTTTGTAATACCAAATCCCCATTGTCAAAAGTTTTGATCATGTCGATTCTTATCTTTCCACCTATATCACTAAGATTACTATTTGACATGAAAGTTATATTCCCAGAACTGTTAAGGAACTCATCGATGGCGTGTGCAACTACCCAGACTGCATCGTATGCATAAAGCCCAAATGCATTCAGCTTGGATGTTGTGACACCACTTTCCTGTAATTCACTCCACAAGGACTCAAAAGCATTCTTTTTGTGGGAAGGTGGAATGTACTGCCGGAAGCTCACTACTCCTTGCAAAGAAGTCAAAATACCATGTCTGCTTAACGCAAATGTATCTAGAATGGTACTAAGCCAATCAGTTGCAAGCCAAACAAATTCACTAGTCATCATCTGAAGATCTTGGGCAGCAAGGAAAATTTCAAGTCCAGAGTCAGGTGAAGCATGTATGACATACACTCGTGGTCCCATAACTTTTGAACTTTCCAGCAAACCCAAAATATTTTTCCTAGAAGCTCGTACAGGCAATGCAATTTTATAGGATATTTTTATCATTTTTTTAGTAAGCTCATCATCCAGAGCATACATCCCATTCCTTCCATAATCATCATCCACAAAAACCACAATAACTTGCTTCCACCCATAGTAGTTAATTAGATCAGCCATTGCAGCCATTTGGTAAGAATCACTTTGCGTCATGCGAACAAAGTAAGGAAACTCAAGGGAAGAAAGACTTGGATCAGTGGATGCGAATGATACGAGAGGTATACGAAATCCACTAGAAATGTACGAAAGCATATGAGCTATGACCGAGGATTGTGGCCCAATGATAGCTGTCACATCCTTGTTGATAACCTTAAAGGCTACAAGAAAATGCAACCATGTTAAAAGTAATCAAAAAGATGGTAGCCTTTATGTTTGGAGGATTTAGTTGTCATGATCAATATTTATAAGCTCTCTTTAAATCCATGTATAGTTAAAAATATATATTTCCCCCTTATTTGGCTTCACAAAAGCAGAATTATACATTGACAAAAGTTGATACGAATGACAAAGTGGAAAGTAAAACCAGTACGTAGCATCTGCATAATCAAATGGGGATGAAGACCATAGATGAACATCAACTGCAGCTTCCTTTTAAAACTAGATCTTCGGAAAATTCATTAAGTTTCATAATTGCCTACATGCAAATGAATATTAACATGAAAAGGGAGAAGTAGGACCTGCAAGAGTTCCAATAAAAGCACTACAATTTGAATTCTCCATGAACAAGTTAAGTCGAGTCCCATAAAGAATTTGATCATTTGCATTAACATCATCAACAGCAGTTTCAATTGCAGCCTTCGCAACTTTACCTATGGCTGATTCATAAGTTAGAATAGCACCGATGTTTACAACTGCAGGCCTTTCACCACTAAGAATACCATGCAAACAAAACATACTAAGCATCAATAGCACTAATGCTTTAGAATCCATGGCATTGATCGTAACAGTTCCTGTCGTGAGAATCGCGAATCTGTTCCTGGACCAAAACAAACCCCAAATCCAAGTTCAAACCATAAATCGCTCGTCTAGCAATAGATTATACTGAGAGATAACTTGTTTGATCCATTTCAAGCCTGATGATTAATCACAATCGAAGTTGGAAAAGCAAAACAAGGAAAAATCTCGATCACACAGTGGAAATGAAAGCATAAATGAATCAAACTCTAGTGACATTGATTAAGCTTTAAAATACAAACCCTAACCTCTCGCTATCCGGGAGTTTGGAAGAGTCCCGGATGAAGAAACTAAGCAAAGAACCGGCGAAAAGGAGGTGAGCTCCAGCACAGGGGAACGGTCAAGTTGCCGGATTTAAGCTAATTTGTTGCAAAGATTGACTCCAAAAGATGGGTTTCTCACGCGTCCTTACTACGCATCTGAGCCGCTCGGGCGGAAAAGGAGCGTGGGGAAGGATAACGCCGACGAATTTTGAAAAGGTGAGGACGAAAGGGATGAGTAGGTGGCAGGGAAAGAAAAGAATCAGTGTAGTTTTCTTTTTTTTTCAAATACAAGCAGAGAAAGATGATATTTGCATATCATTCATGTTATAATAATTAAATTATATTTAGACTAAAGTAATATTTAGTTTAATATTATCTTGATATTATATTATATTATTTAAAAAATAATTATTTAATTTAATAATATTTATAAATAATTTTTTATTAAATTATAAAATTATTAATCAAAATATAATTGTTAAGACAAGAAACAATCAAGATTTTTTACGTGAAAAACTGACTGGACGGAAAAAACCACGGCTCCTTTCGAGGAGGCTTTAAAATCACTAAAATCGCTTTTCTTTTTGGTTACAATATGCTCAAAAGGTTTTTTTTTTTGGATCTTCCGCCCCCTCTTGAAGGCTGTTTATAGGAGATATATATACCCTGGTCTGTTCTGTCCAGTCACTTCAGCCGAATAATCTACAGTTCTAGTGACGGCTCTTTTAATGCCTGCAGAGGGCTACTGTCTGACTTCTGCTATACGATGTACAGATGGTGCGGCCTGTCGGCGGAAAAGTCTCTTTGTTTCCACAGTAGTACGGTCCTCAACAGTCAGGCGACTGTCAGTTCAAGTCCTTGCTTTTCGTCTCCATCTCTTTGGCGTCTGCTCTTCGGGGTGAAGAACTTGTGACGCTGATTCCACATAAGCCGCCACGTGGACGGTCCGGATGATGGTGCATGGATCTAGATGCAACATATCCCCCCGATAGTCGTGAAGCGCATTGATGCGCGAGCCTGGTTGCCATGTGAGTCTGAGGGGTCTATATATACCTGTGAAGCGTCGGTCGGGTCTCCTGTTGACCCGAGGAGAATTAGTGCAATGGACGTGTTCTTAGGCGTTGCTGGGAGTCTTCGAGAAGAAATTCCTGAGACTGGGGCTCCGGCTAAATCGGATCAGGCGGGTGCAAGGCGACTGTCTGTTCGTGAGGAAGCGCCGAAAAAATCGAGGATCCGCCTTTCCAATGCAGGGGAGGGTGCGCGTGCGGCGCCTAGATCTTTCCAAGGTGACACACGAGCGGCCCCTTTGGCGGAGAATGCCATCATGGTGGCTGACGACGAAGTGCAGCCAAGGAAAACGGGCGCAGAGAAACAGCCTTCCGCTCCGGCTCCGGGGTTCCAGGGCGCGCCGCTGCGGGAGCAAAGGACCCTAACCCCCGTTTCTTCTTCTTCGGGTCTTTTCGCCAGTCCGGAGACTTCGTCAGGGGACGGTCAGAGAGGGCCAGGCTCTGGCAGTTCGAGCGCGCAATATTTCGCGCGCAACATTTGTTTGCACCTTGACTAAGTCGAGAAACAGTTAGCTAGTAGGGGCCAAGCGGCAGCCCTTGAGCAGAAGATGGAGGAGGCTCTCTCTCTTCTTCGGAGACTGGAGCCATCCGAGGCGGAGAAGACGATCTTGGATCTGGAGTCGAAGTGCGCTCGCGTTGAAGGCGATCTGGAGATGGCGGTTGCCGAAAATGAGGAGCTGAAGAAGGAGAGAGCCATGCTGACGTCCTGAGTCGAAGATCTGGAGCAGGAAAATAGCCGCCGAAAGGAATTTGCGCGGGCGGTTCGGGGCCTACTAGCAGAGTCAAAGTCACTCTCTCTGTAGATAATTGAGAATCCCCTTTTTCTCTTCTCTCATTTTTTTTAAGTGTAAAAGAAGTATTTTAAAGGGAAAATTTTAATGGAGATGTTCGAGGTATGTGTTTTGTTTATTTTATTGTTTTTGATGTGACTGTTTGGAAAAACGAGGTGAGGTTCGTGCTCCAGGCTGGTTTGAACCTAGGTTTAGACGCTCTAGATGTCCTCAGGGATCGGAACCGTTGGTTCCAAGGATTATAAGGAGGGAGAGGGGCTGACTGTGGGTCCCTTACACTCATTTCCCTCTCATTTCCTTCGTGTGTCAAGATGGTTAAGAAGTAACGCAGCAGAGCAAAAGACATGTGGAGCGACTACCACGCTCTTCGAGATGAGCTCTGTGTCTTACCTCCACACACTTTCGAGACGGAGGTGTTGCAGGTGTGGGGTGGGAACCCGGATGTCGGTTTAGAGTATCCATCAGAGGGAGCAAGATTCATGGGCTCACCGAAAGGGAAGATGGCAGTATGCCTCCACCACCTGCGTGGCGGGCTGTTTCTTCCCTTCCAGCCGGAGTTCGTGAGCATTTTCAACTATTTCGGCATCGTCCCTATGCAGCTCCCACCGAATGCCGTCACTATGATCTACTGCCTTGTCAAGGAGTTGCGGCGCCGGCGGATCCCATGGGACATTGAAATCTTCAAGGCGGTTTTTCGATGGGAGGCAAACCCCCGTCTGCATGGATGTTTCGTCTTGAAGGGCAGGTACTGCCAGGTTTTCAAAGTGAGGGACACCGGGTTTGCAGATTGGTATAAGAGGTTCTTTTTCGCCGAGCTTTGCGGAGTAAGATTTGCCGAACCACGAAAGGTAGGTGAGGAGAGATTTTTGGGAGGGGGTTGGTTTTGAAGACCCTCGTTTTCGGGAAGTGGACGAAATATGAAAACGTGTACACGACGCAGAGGACTACTTGCGTGAGCTCGAGGTCGACATGCGGGAGTTCACAGGTGAGTTTTGGCAGCTCACGCTTTTTCTTCTTTTTCGATGCTGACTCTGCGCTTTGGTTTGTTTTGTGGGCCAACCAGAGCTCGAACTGGGATGGTTCCGACTCCGACAGGTAGGGAACAAAAGGGTTCTCCACAATCGGCCGGGTCCTTCTTATCTTCCGGCGAAGAGGAGGCGCACCGCGCCTGGAGCATCGGCGGAAGGAACTTCTTCGGCGGCGCCTCTGGCTTTCGAGGCGGCCACTGATGACCTGGCGTATATCGACGACGTACAGGTCAGTGATGATCTCGAAGAGCCGCAGGGGAGGCGTGAAGGCGGGATTGGGTCAGACGCTGAAGGGCCGGATTCTACTGGTTCCAGTGTTGAGGAGTCCGGGGAAGGTGTTCAGGACGAGCCTCCAAGGGTTGTTCCCGAAGGGAGGCCAGACTCAGTGACGAGACTTGGCGCTCGGGCTGCCGATACGTTGGACGTAGTGAGGCGTCAAGTGGAGCAACTCACTAAGGAGGCCATTGCTCAGGAGAGGAAAGCGAAGAAGAATGGCCTTCTGTACTTGGAGTCAGAGCGTCAGCGCTGCCTAGCCGAAAAGCGTCTCCGTTCGGCGATGCGAGGTCTGGAGGAGTCCAGTTGCCGGGAAGCCGATCTCCAGAAGCTTTTGGAGGAGACGCTTGATCGTTCTGGGCAGATCCGTAAGGAAGGGCGTCGAATTCCGCCAGTCCCTTGAGTTCAAGGTGCTTATCAAGGGGTCGTTGGAAAGTTCAGTGAACATGCTTGGTTTTGCTCTACTCGATCGGGGACTGGTGAAGCGTGAGGATATCGAAGGGCTGAATATGAACGAGTGCATTCTTTCTGAGAGTCGTTCATACCAGTGTCCCTTCTTTAAGATGTCGGCTGAGAGGATGGGGCGGATGTTCGCCTTCATTTCAAATATGAAGGCGGTCATCCCTCCTATTGAAGCCGAAATGGCGGAGGCTTACGAGAGGATTCCAGCTCCGGGGGAGGATCCAACTTCTCGTGGAGAAGGGACTTCAGAAGGGACTTCAAAAGGGCCCTTAGTCGTTTCTCCACTTCGCTCGCGGGATCCACTGCAGGATGTGCCGCGAACTCCTGGTGTTGACTTTGTGGTGGACTCTGACTCCGAGTTTTCGAGGAGAGATAGTGACCTGTAAAATTTTTGTAATTTTGTAAAGCAAATCTTTGTAATGCAAATTTTGTATTAGATTTGTGCTTTTCTTGTGTTTGTTTTGATTGCCTGAGACTTCGAGAAGGGGAGTGCCCTTGGTTGTGAGTCGCCTTGGCGCTAAGTTAGGATTTTAGGCCTGGGACTTCGAGAAGGGGAGTGCCCTTGACTGCCAGTGGGACTTCGAGAAGGGGAGTGCCCTTGACTGCCAGTCGCCTTGGCGCTAAGTTAGGATTTTAGGCCTAGGACTTCGAGAAGGACTTTTCATAAAACAATGTGATACAGGGATTTTATGAGTAAAACTTCATGATGTCGTTGCTGCTCCAAGTCCTTGGCAGGAGAGTCCCATCATGCCTTGATAGTTTGTAGGTGTTGGGGCCGAACACATTACGGATGATGAAAGGGCCTTCTTAGTTAGAGCTGAGCTTGCCTGATGTCATATCACGGCCAGCGGTGTTTTTTAACTTCAAGACCATGTCGCCTTGTCGGAATGGTCTCCTGTGGATGTGCTTATTGTAGTACTTTTCGATTCTTCGCTTGTGTTCTGCTTGTCGAAAAGCTGCTAGTTCTCTGTCTTCTTCGAGGAGGTCAAGCTCGAGTCTCCTTGCACCCTCATTTTGTTTTTGCCAATCAAGAAGAGCAGGTGGGTCGAAGTTGCTAGCGTGTTCGGGGGAGTAAATTTCCAGCTCGACTGGGATGAGAGCCTCTCCCCCAAAAACAAGCGAGAAAGGCGTTTGATCCGTTGCTGCTGTTGGCGTGCAGTTGAGCCCCCAGATGGCTGCCGGGAGCTCGGCTGCCCATACTGACCCGATCTTGTCAAGCCGCGTTTTTAGGGTGTTGAGGAAGTTTTTGTTCGACGCCTCCGCCTGTCTGTTCAATTGGGGGTGTCTAACTAATGCGAAGCTCAGATTGATGCCATTTTTTGAGCATAGAGTTCGAACGACTCGGCTGGTGAAGGCGGTTCTGTTATCGCAGATTAGGGAGAGGAGGACGCCGAACCTGCACACGAGCTGCATTCATATGAAGTTTCTGACGCCCGTGCCCGTTGGTTGTGCCATTGGCTTTGCCTCGACCCATTTCGAAAAGTAGTCTGTTGCTAGCAGCACGTGGCGCAGGTTTTTTCTGTACTTCGAGAATGGTTCCAGAAAGTCAAGTCCCCACATCGAAAAGGGCCAAGAGCTAGTTATGGGTTGTAGTTGAGCTGCTGGTTGTCTGGGAATATTTGAGTAGAACTGACATTGGGGGCACTTTTGGCTGAATTCTTTGGCATCCTTCTGGAGGTTTGGCCAAAAATATCCTTGACGTAGGACTTGTAGAGCGAGGTTCTGTCCTGCGGTGTGGGTTCTGCAGTCTCCGGAGTGGATCTGTTCGAGTACGGTTTTCGAGTTCTCCTCACGGATGCATTTGGCCAGGGGGAGAGAATAACATCTCCTAAACAGTTATCCTTGGGACATGATATATCTAACAGCTTTCACCTGGGCCTTATTCCTGTCGTCTGGGAGCTCGCTTGTCAGGAGATAATGCCGGATGTCGTCCATCCAACTTCTGGGGTTGGAATTGATGTCGAAGACTTCAGGGTCTTCGAAGTCGGGGAACAGGATGTTCAGTGCACTATCATTCTCTTCCTTGGCGAGCTCATCTGCCAGCGAATTCATCTCGCGAGGGATGTGAAACAGGAAATCCTGGGCGAAATGCTGGAGGAGATATTTGGCGAGTTGGGAATACCTCTTGAGCACTTCGTCTTTTGTCTGGTAGGATCCTGTTAGCTAATTCACCATTAATTTGGAGTCGCTATAGATATGGAGGTGTCGCGCTCCGAGTCCCTTGGCGAATTTGAGCCCGACGATGAGAGCCTCATATTCGGCCTGATTGTTCGTGACGGGGAAGTGTATTTTTTCTAATCTCTGAAGTTGGATTCCCAAGGGACTGGTGAGGACGACGCCGACCCCTTGGATGCGCTCGCCGGAGGCCCCATCTACATGGAAGATCTAAGGCTGTGGTTTCTTTTGGAGTTCGGGTTGTTCGACTGTTGTTAGTTCGGCAACAAAATCGGCGAGCGCCTGGCTCTTCGTGGCTGTTCGTGGGAGGAAGTCAATGTCGAACTCAGAGAGCTCTACTGCCCACTTTTGCAACCTTCCGGAGATTTCAGGGGAGTGGAGTATTCTCCGGAGGGGCTGATCCGTTATCACCTTGATGGGGTAAGCTTGGAAGTAGTGGCGTAACCTGCGGGCAGCAGAGATCAATGCAAAAGAGAGTTTTTCGAGGGGAGGATACCTCATTTCGGCTTCGTGGAGGATGTGACTGATATAGTGGATTGGATATTGTCGGACGGCCTCTTCGCGAACAAGAACTGCCGACACCAAATTATCAGTAGCGCTGAGATAGAGGAAGAGATCTTCATCCTGGATTGGGGCGGAGAGCAGCGGCGGCAACAACAGGTACTCTTTCAAACACTGGAAAGCTCTCGCACAGTCCTCACTCTATGTCTGGTTTTCTCCTCGAAGAGTCTTGAAGAAGGGGAGGCAGCGTCGCCGGATTTCGAAATGAATCTGCTGAGTGCCGTGACCCTTTCGTTTAATTTCTGTATGTCCTGAACCGTTTGAGGTGGCTTCATCTCTTGTATGGCCTGAATTTTCTCAGGGTTCGCTTCAATGCCTCTAAGCGACACCATATGCCCCAGGAATTTGCCGTACGACGAACCGAAGATGCTCTTGAGGTGGTTCAGCTTGATGTTGTAAGTTCGGCAAGTGTCGAGCATTTCACGGAGGCCTTCGATGTGCTGCTTCACACACTTGCTTTTAATCAATACGTCGTCGACGTATGCTTCTATGTTCCACCCTCTCTGATTTTTGAACACGCTGTCAATCATGCGCTGATAGGTCGCACCTGCGTTCTTTAAGCCAAAAGGCATCACCTTGTAGCAAAAGGTTCCCTGGTCGGTGATAAATGAAGTATGCTCTTCGTCATCTTCGGCTATTCGGATATGATGGTAGCCTGAGAAAGCATCGACAAAACTCATCATTGAGTATCCTGCCGAAGAGTCGACGAGTCTGTCTATTTTCGGCAAGGGGTAGAAATCTTTCGGACAAGCTTTGTTAAGATCTGTGAAATCCACGCACATTCGCCATTTTCCAGAACTCTTTTTTACTACCACCACATTTGCGAGCCATGATGGGTAGGTGATTTCCTTGATGAATTGGTGGCCAGAAGCTTTTCGACTTTTTCTTGAATTGCTCGTTGTTTTTCGCCACCGAAGCTCCTCTTCTTTTGTCTGACGGGGGCTATTCCTGGTTTTAGGCTTAGCCGATGTTCGGCTACGGCCCTATCTATCCCTGGTATACCGCTAGGTTCCCAGGCAAACACATCGAAATACTCAGAAAGTAGGGCCGCCATAGCAGGCTTTTCATTATCAGGAAAATCTTTAGAAATGAGTACAGTTTTTCAGTCGGCAACGGTTACATGGTCGTTTTGTTCGACTGGTGGTAAGGCGTGGTCTCTGGGGTCCATGTGGTCTGTATGGAGGTACGCATTTATCTCGAAACATTTGCTAGCGCCGGCCTTGTCCCCCCTGATGGTTGCGACGCCGAACAGCGTGGGGAACTTCACACACAGGTGGTACGTAGACACGACCATCTGGAATGCCGCCATTGCAAGGCGTCCTAGGATTGCGTTGTAGCCGGAGGGAGCATCCATGATGATGAAGTCAATCTCCCTCTCCAGTCTTCTGGGACCCTCTTCAAAAGCGACACGCAGGGTGGCGTATCCAGCGGGTCGGTAGATATCGCCGGAAAAACTGGAGATCAATATGGATGGGGGAAGAGGCTTGCATGGACCGACGCCCATCTCATTGAAGGCGCTGAGAAACAGTATGACAACTGAGCTGCCGGTGTCGACCAAGGTTCGGTGGACATCACAAGCTCCGATTTCGGCGATGACCACTATGGGGTCGTCGCGATTTATCCCACCTCTGGGAAGGTCTCCTGCGGTGAAGACAATATCAGGCAAAAGAGGGGAGAGTTCAACTGTGCATATCTCCCGATATCTTCGAGTTCTGAGACTGCTATGGTAACCGAAGATTGAAAGGATGGCCTTCTTGCCGTCGACTTTCGATGTGGTTGGACTCGAAGAGGGGGTCCCCTGGGGCTCATCGCGCGGAAAAAGCAGTCGTGCTGCTTTCGGCAGGGGCCCCTCGATCCTCTTATAGTCGGTGAGGTAGCCGTTCTCTATATAATCGTTGACGAGTGCTCGAAAAGAGCGGCACTCGAAAAGAAGATGACCGTAATGCTGGTGGAACTTGCGGAACTTCGTGGGGTCCTCACTAGGTTGCGTGGCTGGCGCTCGCCGCGGTTCTTGATGAAACCCTTATCGCTGAGGATCGAAAAGATTTCTTTGATGATGTAGACTGGAGTGGCAGGACCTGGGGACTCACCCTCGAACTTGTGCTTCCCTTGGGAGGGTGAGAAATTTCGATCTCGAAAGCTTCTCCTAGGAGTGTTCGAGTCCGTTTTGGGGGATTCGCCCTTCTTGGCCTGTGGCGATGTGACCTCTTGCTTGGCTTTCGCCTTGAGGGCTTTGGCGTCTTCCAGATGGATGTGTTTTTCGGCGCGGGACCTCGCCTCCATAAGAGTTTTTGGCATGTCATCGACGAAGGAGTCGTACAGCTACCCGGGCAGAATGCTGTGGACGAAGATCATGGTTGATCTATCGTCCATAGTGTCCTTCGTCTCGGCGTTCATCTTCAAGAACCGGTCCACATAGTTGTGGAGCGATTTGATTGGGTATTATTTAATGAAATAAGCATTAATTTTTTTAAAAAGTTATAAAATTCAGGAACTTTATGAGTTTTAATATAATAAATTGATTACATTGTCTATTTCGCTCTCGTATTTTTTGTCTATATATTACACTTTACCTTTTTAATATTACAAATTCATTATACTTTTTTTTTTGATTTTGTGTCATATGAATTCTTCATCAATTATTTAAATATGCTTTGAAATTATTCTACTTTCCTACTTGGAAACTCCTATCTCTGCTCAAATTTTTTTTTACTGTCCTCCTTAGGTAAAATGGCGCATGAGAACACCTCAGCTAACTGTCAATAAAAAAGTATGAAAATATTTAAAAATAAAAATAAAAAAAGCTTGTAAAGTAACTCTAATTCTGTTTATTTTCAAGTTAAAAATTAACCTAATTTAATTTTAATCCGGCATATCACATCACACATAAAATTTAATATTAAAAGTTAACTTTATTTTACATACTACACATATTACTAAAATAGTAACTAACTTGTGTAATTTTGTTCACATATCTCAACATAATAACTAACTTTATATCACATCATTTATAATTTTTAATAAAAAATATTTCTATTCAAATTTAATTTTAATCTTGTTAAATTTAACCTTACAAAAAAATAAACTAAACCCTAAATTCTAAATTCAAACCTATCAGTGAACCACTTACTGCGTCTTGATTCGTCCTATCAATAAATCAACTAAAGTATTATTTGACAATTAACTAAAAACAAAATATTTTAGTCATAATAAAAATTTTAAATTTATTTTAAAAAAATTTAAAAATTATTTTACATTTTATTCTACATAAATTTTAATATTAAATAATTATTTTATTTTATATTAAATATAATTTTTAATATAATTAATTTATTTTATTTCACATCGTATCTTCTTTATTTTTTATTTTTCCAACCAAGAGCCTGAGGTTCAGCTGGTTTTCTTTCCCCGGCTGGAGGATTAAACACTGAACTCGTTCGACTAACCGATTTACATCAGGATCGAGAGAAAAGAGGGCAGCGCGGCGAGATCTGGATCAGATCCCTCGTCGCCGGCCATGGCGTCCCCACGGATCCTCCCCTCCTCTCCTCTCCAGAAGCTTGCCACCTTCAAAGAAGCGAACCCTAATTCCTCTGTCACCACCGGCGCCGCCGCCGCAGCCGCCGCAGCCGCCTCGGTGTCTCCTCTCGAAACGTTCGCATCGGACCCCATATTCTCCGCCTTCCTATCGCCAGAATTCGACTCAGCCCGCTTTTCCTCCCAAGCGCTGAGCTCGGGATCTGCCGCCGCACGAGCTGAGAGCCTACAGGAGGCAATACGCCTCCTGCAGAAGCATCTGCGAGCCGAGGTCCTGGCTCGCTATCCGGCCCTACTCTCCCAGCTGTCCTCTCTAAGGGAAACTGAATCCTCTCTCAGTTCCGTCCGCTCCGCCGTATCCTCCCTCCAGTCTTCCCTCCGCCGCGCCCGCCAGGAGCTTGCGGATCCTCGCCGTCTCGTCCGCGCTCATACCATCCAGCTCTCCAACCTACATGCTACTGCCGATCTCCTCAACTCCTCCGCTCGCCTGCTCCGCCTGTCGAAGAAGCTTCGGGATCTCATGGCCCATCCGACCGATCGCCTAGACCTCGCCAAGGCCGCAGAGATGCATCGCGACATTGAGCTTCTCTACGAGGAGCGCGGTATTGCTGGCATCTCCACCGTCGAAGACGAGATACGCTGGCTTTCGGAAACCGGAAACCAGCTGCGATCCCAGGCGATGAAGGCCGTTGAAAGAGGCATGGACGAGCATAACCAGAATGATATTTGGTGCGGGCTTCAAGTGTTTTACAATCTCGGGGAGATGAGATCGACTGTTGATCAACTGATCAACAAATACAAGGTAGCGGGGGTGAAGAGTGTCGGGGCAGCGTTGGACATGAAGGCGATCTCCGCGGCGGGAGGGTTTGGTGGGCCAGGAGGTGTGCAGCGAAGTGGGACGCCACAAATTGGTGGAGGGAAGAAAGCAGGGGAGGCGCTCTGGGAGAGGATGGGGCGGTGCATGGATGATTTCCATAAGGTGATGACGGCGGTGTGGCAGTTGCAGACTGTGCTGTCGAAGAAGAGGGTTCCTTTCACACAGGTTCTGTTCCTACATGAGGTTTGGCAGGTGAGATCGATAAGTCTTTTCCTCGGATCTTGGATTTATTTGTGCTTTGCTAAATGGACTCAATCATCTGCAAATAAGATTTTTACTTTATATCGAGTGGCATTTGGATATGGAAGCTTTCCCATTTGGTGATTGAAAGTAAAACCACGTTTTCTTCTACATTGATAAGCATCGTTTTCATTTAGAGCATTCCAAATACCATTTTAATTGCTTTGGTCATATATTTTGTTTTCTTACGAATCAAAGGGTTTGAAAAAAAGTCTGCCCTCTTTTTTTCAAAAAAGGGGCAAACTTTTTTTACTTTATATCGAGTGGCATTTGGATATGGAAGCTTTCCCATTGGGTGAGTGAAAGTAAAACCACGTTTTATTCTACATTGATAAGCATCGTTTTCATTTGGAGCATTCCCAATACCATTTAAATTGCTTTGGTCATATATTTAGTTTTCTTATGAATCAAAGGGTTTGAAAAAAGTCTGCCCCCATTTTACACTTACCTGACTAATCCTGCTTGATGCCTTGTTCTGTTGTTGTGCACTGACCTGCTAGCACATGATCAGGGACAATCAAGGCCTGTTCACGAAGGCAAAAACTTAAATCCATTTCGAATGATCTTAGATAAGGCTCAAGTTTAGTTAAAACTCAACTTTAGAGTTTAGTTAGGATCTGATTGGTTCTGGTCCTTAGTTAAGCCAACATGAATAAAGTGTATTGTTGAAGAGAACAAAAAATGCTTGAAGAGAAACGTAGTTTGTTGGAAAATGGAGTATTTGATGTAGTCAGATATGTCTTTGATGTTGTTAAGCCCAAGACTAAGTAACATACTGTACCCTAGCTCATTATTATTAGTGATCAACACATAAATGTTGGAAACAAAGTGTGGGTAAGAAAAGATGAGGTGGGTAATGGTTGTCGTCGTTATTTTTGTTAATTTAATTTTTATTATAGTATTGCAAAGCCTAAAACTTGACCAAAAAGGTTCTAGGATTACTAGATATACACATTGTCTAGTGGATGAATGTATTATGCAATCAACATTGCATTCATCTACTGGACAATGCTTTTTGTTCAGTGGCCTAAAATTTTTTGGGCTATACCTTTTGGATGGTTAGCATCCTCCTCTTTAGGATTTGTATCATATGAAATTTTACAACAGTATATCAATAATAATTTTTCTAACCTTTCTTTAGGTAAGTTCAACTTATGTGTTGAAAAACAATTAAGTTTTGACAACCGCCTATCAATTTATTTCCAGTACTCATCTTGTACTGTAAATTGTAGGCTAAGAAAAAAAACATGTAAATCATAGCTCGATAGAGGCATTAATAAGGAAAGTTCTGTTATTGGACATTGACCATAAAAAAAGAAAGAGGAAAACTAAAAATTACATTCAAAGAAACTATAAAGAATGATCTTGATACTTGGAGTTAAATGATGAGTTGTTATTTGATAGAGTGCAATGGAAATAAAAGATTCATGTAGCTAACCCAACGTTGTGGAATAAAAGCTTTGTTGTTATTGTTGTTACTGCTTATCTTGTATTGTGTTCCTTTTTATTCCCTTATCTTGTATTGTCTTTTCAGCCGAATATATTACAATCTTATTACTATATAACAAAACCTTGACATATTATAGCTTCTACACTTTCTTGTTGTTCACGTTTAAAGAATGCATTTCTTTGAAAATTTTGAAGGCTGTAGCCATTTTGTTATTTGGATCATCGAGCTTCCTTAAGTTTGTTTAAGGGATCAATGAAAAATTCATGTGAAGTCAACATATTTAATTTTTTGTTCTTCCATTAACAAACAGCATGTGGTGGTTTTTTAAACAACCAGGACAGTATTGCTACTTCCCCTCTTCTCATGTGTGAAAAACTTTCACTCTTTTTTGTCATTAATAATTTGACCTACTTTAGGAGGGAGATCCTCTTTTAACAGACAGAATTTGGGATGCACTTATAAAATCCTTTTCAAGCCAAATGAAATCTGCCTTCAACACCTCAAGCTTTGTCAAAGAAATTTTTACACAAGGGTACCCAAAGTTATTGACTATGGTGGAAAATCTTATTGAAAGGATTTCACATGATACTGATGTAAAAGGGGTCCTTTCTGCTCTTACTTCAGAAGGAAAAGATCAAATGGCTGCAACCATAAGCATATTCCAGACAGCCTTCCTGGCTCTTTGCCTTAGTCGCCTTTCAGACTATGTTAATAGCATTTTTCCAGTTTCAAGCCGCGGCAGTATTCCCTCAAAAGAGCAGATTTCAAGAATTATACTGCGCATTCAGGAAGAGATTGAAGCAGTTAAACTGCATGGACATTTAATGCTTCTTGTACTCCACGAAATTGGTAAAGTTTTGCTCTTGGTAGCTGAGAGAGTTGAATACCAGGTAACTCATCTTCTTTATCTCTTTCTAGCAAATGATTTCGTACTGCATAGATCTATATTTGTTCCGTCTATTTTTATGTTTGCTTGCACAGTCTACTACATGTTTAAACCATAGCTGCTAAAGATAGTTGGTCTTCGGTTATCAATTGAAGCTTAATGTATTTTTCCTGTAATATTTTGCTGTAATTTGCATGTTTCTAATAGACTTTAATGATTGCATTCACATTTTGTTTGAATTGGACTTAATTTAGTCTTCGCTTCATTTAAACTTTAACTTTAAGAGCAAATCATGTCTCTTTGAGTTTCGATGGTCAATTTTGTGTCAGAAAGAGAATAACTTGGATTAGCAAAAATTGATTTGAGACTTTTGTCGGACTTGTCTAGGATAAAAATGTTCTTTAATTATTCTCTAGTGTTGAGACTAAACTTACATCCAAACTTTGACCTTGTTCGGTTCATGGCTCAAAAAAACTCAAATTAATATTTTATTAATATTTCAAATTCATCATAAATTTCAATAATATTATTTCACATCTTACACATCTCCTAATATTAAAATAATTTTATTTCCAACAAATTTATAAACTAATACGTTTTCTCTCTCTTATCTAAAACCAACTCTCCAACCAAACGAGTCCTTTATTTGGACCTTTAGGGCTTGTTTGGTTGGAGGATGAATTTGGGTAAGGAAAGAGAAAATAATTTATTTTATAGAGTTGATGGGAAAGAAATTTATTTTAATATTGGGAGGTGTGTAGGATGTGAAATAAAGTTGATTTTAAGGTTGAAATTTGTGTTGAATGTGAAATAAAGTTGATTTTTAAGGTTTGAATTTGTGTTGGATGTGAAATAAAGTTATTAAAATTTATAATAAATTTAAAATATTATTAAGATATTTTTTTGCTTTTTTTTGGGCTCATGCCAAACAAGGCCTTACCAAACACAAACGATTCTTTTTTTTCCCAATTTTTTAAATGTTTCTAGGCTTCTTTTGGTTGTCTATCGGATATGGGGCTTAGCCAAGTTCTGAGTGGGTCTTGGTGCTTTCTGATCTATTTGGGTGTTTTGAGGGAAAAGATGTTTCTTCGAAAAAGGGAAAAAGTATTTAAAGTAAGTAATAAATGTTTGTTGAGAATGAGAATGTTGTCAAAAAGTAGGGCCTTTGGGTTATTAATGGAAGTTATAATAATTGACTAGCAACTATAACAGCTTCCTGCTTAAACCCTGCATATTTCCCATTATTATTAGCTGATCCATGCAATGCTTAGGGAATGCAATATACATGGCCAAACTGAAACTGTTGCACTGGCGGTTCTTTGCAAATGCCTGTTGATATTTCACACATTTTTAAATGTTGAATATCCTATAGGAAGATCTTATAATTTGCTACTTTAGGGGCGTTTGTTTCTGTGCTATCTAGATGTTCATGTTATTTTAAATACTAATGATATCTAGATGTATATGTCATTTCTAAATTATTATTTCTTTAGTTCAATACTACAATGACACAACAACCAAGTCTTTATCCCACTAGGTTGAAAGAAAAAAAAATCTTTATCACACTAGTACATGAATCCTTCGTGTTCATTCAACTCTATCAAACAACAATTCTTCATTTATCTCTAAATATGTAAGATTCTTTCTGATAGTTTTCTGTCATATTTTATTTAGTTTTTCTCTTTCTCTTTTTATGTAGGTAAGATTCAATAATTCAATTCTTCTTATTGAAGTTTTCATCGGTTTGCGATTTATTTGTCCAAACTATCTAAGTCAATTCTCTTTAATTTAAACTTTTCGTCAATTGAGGTTATTCTAACATTCTTATGGATATACTCATTTCTTATTGTATCTTTTTGTATATACTCATTTATTCATCTTAGTATTCTCATTTTTACGATACTTATTTTATTTATATGTTTTTGTTTTGTAAGCTAGCATTTAGTGCCATGTCACATTGCCGGTCTTATGATTATTTTATAAAATTTACCTTTCTGTTTGAATGAAAATTTTCTCACATAATATATAAGATACATTCTTTCACTTTGTTCATCCAGTTTGGATTTTGTTGTTAATATTAATATCACAATCTATTTAACCATTGTTTTTTATGGTTGATCTAAGGTATTTAAATTGCTTTCACTTCCTATAATTTGATCATTTATCATCTCGTCAATATAAGTGCTTCCATCTTAAGTTAAATTTGCACTACATATATTCAACTTTTGAACTTGTTAATATAAAAACTTTTACACTCTAAAATATTCTTCTTTTTCTTGAATTTTGCTTTAACTTTATATCTAATTTTATTAATAAAGAGAATATTATCTACAAAAAGTACACTCCAAAGCACATTTTCTTGAATATGTTCAGTTAAGATCTTCATAATCAAAGAGATAAACTTAAAGTTGAGCGTTGGTGTAAATAAATTGTAATAAAAAAATTCTTGGTCGAACCCCATTGTGTCCGAACACAAAGAACAACTTTTTTATACATATTTTTAATAACTTGTTTGGTTCAATACTATAATATTAAAATAAACAATGATATTTAGAGGGGCTCAACTTTGATTAACCTCCTTATAGCATAAAATTGAAACCGAAACTGAACCCATTTAATTTCCATTATAAAAAACCTAAACCGAAACAAGTTTAATGGTTAAATATTATTGAGAATACTATGAGACATTCTATCCATATCAATAAGTTATACTTAAAATATAAAAGTTTTGTTGTCATTTTCATCAATTAGACGTTTTTTATTGTTAAATTCATAATTTAATAAACCCAATGTATCATCTTAGGTTACACAAATTTAATGTCAACATCTAAGTACACAAAATTAATAAAAAAACTGCAAGTAGACAATCGATTACGATAGATGTGTGCGACTATAAGAATTAACAAAAAGAAGAGCAATAGCATAATGAGATAAATGTTCCACACCATCATTATTTATAATCTTAGTATGATAATCTAAAAGTATATTTAATGAATAGTTCAGTATAGTTTGTTACTAGATTGGGTAATATATATTGTCCAAGTGACTCACATAATCATATAAATTCATTGTTGTTTTATTTGAATTTTTGATTTTTGTTAGTGGCTAATTAAGGTTGTGCTTATGTGGTGATCACCGTAACAACGTAATCCATAGTTTTTATTAGCAAAAACCTAACTCAAAATCGGAACCTTTGAATATATAGAAATTGAAGCCGAAAATGTCAGATTCGGTCAAGTTGGATTCTTTATTTCAGTTTTTTTTTTCCTCAGCCCTAATGCTATTTCTTTATTTTTGTTATCCAAGCCTTACACATCTCTCCATCACCTTACCCCTAACCCCTCTTCTTTAGAAAATCAATTCAACCTCATCTCATTTTATTAGAGTTAGGTTGATATCTAAATGTCAATTTAGAGTGACAATTTTATAATATTTTGCAATGTTAATTTGAATATGATGTTAAATTAAACAATTAATTTTTCCAAATAACATAACATTACTTCACAAAAACATTGAACCAAATGCCTTGGCAGTTACTGTTCCCATCACTGTACAACAGCAGTAACATGAGCCCTTTTTTCTGGCTGATTTTTGAAGTTAAAGTTACAAACATATTTTTGGCCAATAGCCAGATGATAAGATATCCAAGCAATTATTAATTTGAGCGTTTAATTTTGATGGGTAGAAGTATGCTGACCTTGAGTTCCTGTTCTTCAGCATTGGGGTATTTCATGTAGTTTCGATGCATCACATGGTCCAGAAACATCATGTAAAATAAGTTTTTAACTTATTTTCAGTATGTGTTGTTATACGCTGATGGGTGATTTTTCCCTTGGTATATTTTGATTATGCAAAATTTCAGTACAACATTTTCTTATTCTTTTCATGGTTTGATTCTTTTCCAAACTTTAACTTTGCAGATCTCTGCTGGACCAGAATCTCGTCAGGTGACAGCTCCAGCAAACCAAGCCCAACTCAAAAACTTTGCTCTCTGCCAACATCTCCAAGAACTTCACACTCGAATCTCCACCATTGTCTCCTCTCTTCCACCATTTGCTTCTGACGTTCTCTCCCCATCCCTTGGAGTCATTTATGGCATTGCTTGTGACTCTGTGACCTCCCTCTTCCAATCCATGCTTGACCGCCTCGAGTCCTGCATCCTACAAATTCATGATCAAGATTTTGCATCCATGGAAAATGACAATGCTTCTCCATACGTCGATGAGCTCCAGAAACTATCGGTTCATTTCCGAAATGAGTTCCTTTCCAAACTCCTGCCATCGTCCGCTTCAAAGTCAGAAACAATCTGCACCAGCCTTGTTCGTAGAATGGCATCCCGTGTTCTAATATTCTTCATCCGACATGCTTCTTTGATCCGGCCACTATCCGAATCAGGGAAGTTGAGGATGGCCAGGGACATGGCTGAACTCGAGCTTGCCATAGGCCAAAACCTCTTCCCAATCGAGCAGCTCGGGCCGCCATACCGAGCTCTTCGAGCTTTCCGGCCAATAATCTTTTTGGAGACATCCCAGCTTGAGAATTCACCTCTGCTTAATGATCTTCCACCTAGTGTCATTCTTCATCACCTCTACTCAAGAGGTCCAGATGAGCTGCTTTCACCATTGCAGAGGAATAAGCTTACTCCTCTCCAGTACTCATTGTGGCTTGATTCGCAGGGAGAGGATCAAATCTGGAAAGGAATTAAAGCTACCCTCGAAGATTATGAATTGAAAGCTAGGGCTCAAGGAGACAAGGAATTCAGTTCTGTTTATCATCTTATGATGAAAATTGGGTCGACAATTTTGATAAATTCATCTCAGTAGTAATAATATTTGGGCAATTTTCTATCAATTCTGTATGTGAATTACACGCCACTCTAAACCCTTAGATAGCTGTTAAATTTTGGTAGAGTTAACCTTTCGGGGTTTCTTGAGAGGATTTGCATTTAATGTAATAGAAAAGAGGGATAAAAAGTGTAATTCACATTGATTTATGTCAGGTTAAAATATTTTAAGTTTTGTTACTTGAAATTTTTAAATATTTTTTATTGTGAATAAATATAGTTATTATCTGTCTTTATCGGTGGTAAAAGACATTCTGTTTTTCCTTTGTGCGCTGTTTACTTTATTGCTGTAATATTTTGTTGTGATTGCATTCTTTAATTTTTTTTAGCTTACATTGAGTTTATAATTATGAGACATGGTTATGCTACGGGCTTTGAGATAATTCAACATAGCCAGCCATTCTTTTTTTTTTACCAATATTTACAAAGTTTTACTTATAAGTCAGTGGCTTATTCTAAGTTCTCCCCAAAGCTTGTGATACCTATCTCTTTATAGTAGGCTGCCATGTCCTTGAAATGCTATCTCGCAAGTTCAGTGAGCTGGGTCAGGAAATGATAAAAAAGATCACAAGTGAGTAAATTTCAACTAGATAAGTTCTAGTGAGAACTTATATCAGCTGGTTTTACCCAAATAGCTATCATCATAAAATACAATTATCTTGGCTCTTAAATTCGAGTCATCAGTATAATGAAGGATCTTCCGTACTAATCAAAAGTTTCATTCCATTAACTACAATGGCTGGCTTTTGTAGGAATTTGCAAGATCCGTAGAATCTTTACGTCCTAGAGTTATTACCTCTAGGACGATTACAATGGGCTGAGCTGTTAGAGTTGGAGGTTGTGTTTTGTGTAATGATGAAGGCAAGTTCATTTTTTAGAGGTGTTATAGATTTTAATGCTAGTGATGCTTTTCAGTGTGAAATTAGTGCTTTGGCTTGCAATTATGCAAAGCCAAATGTTTTGATTATGTGGAATTGGAGCTTGATTCTTTGACATTAGTTGATTGGATTTTTGATCCAGGCAAAGTTGGATGGAAATATGTTGGTTATGTTCTTAAAATTAGTTGCTCAATCATGTAATTTCTCAGAAGTTAAAGTGGACAATATGTATGATAGGCTGAGCTGTTACAGCTAGAGGTGGTGTTCTGCATAATCAGGAAGGCAGGTTCATTTTGGCATTTAAAGGTGTTATAGATTTTAATGCTAGTGATACTCTTCAGTGTCAAATTACTGCTGTCTATTTTGGTTTGCAATTATGCGAAGCCAAAGGTTTTGATTATGTGGAATTGGAAATTGATTCTTTGACATTAGTTGATTGGATTTTTGGTCTAAGCATAGTTGGATGGAAATATGTTGGTTGTGTTCTTAAAATCGTTGCTCTTCTTAAACGTTTTTATTTTAAAGTTTATAATTGCTGGAGGGAAAGCAACAAATTAAGTTGCTGATGCTCTTAAGAAATTAGGCGGGGAAATTATGGTGTGTGATTTCTTATATCAATTGCCAGATGATATTATTACTCTGCTGAAAGCTGATGAACTTGATAGACCAAGTTTCAGATTTTCAAAAATTTGTTAATGGGTCTTCATAAATTGGAAATTCTCTATTTTTTATTTGATTCTATTTGCTGAGGATTCCTTTGTTCTTGGTGCTCTTTGCTCTTCCAAGTTATACGAATTACTTGATATCTTCTATGAGGTTATTATGGTATATACTATGACATGGAGATATACTTCTGCTTTTCTGCTACAAAGGACTATGTTTTCAAAAATAAAAAGGTTCTTTTCATTAAATTTTCTGGTTAATAGCAAACTTTTTAGATTCTACTTTATAGTGGTTTCTTTTCAAAAATTTTGTTTGTTGTTGGATGGGCCTATTATTTGTTAGTTTTTTTTTTTCCTTTGTTTGTCTTCAGGTTTTGGGCCTATTTATCTTTTGGGCTTTTGTTTCAAAATTGATTATGTTATTAATTGTTTTCCCTTGTAAGGGGCATTTTTCAAGCTTACCATGAAATGGCTAAGGATTTTTTCTCTTTTTGTTTGGCTTGGAGCCGTCGAGCATCGGGCTTCGGGTTTGGGATTTGGGCCTTCAGGCTTCATACTTCAACCTCTAGGATTGTGCCTTCGGGCTTCGGGCTTGTGCCTTCGGCCTTAGACCTTCAGTCTACAGAACTCGGGCTTGAGGCATGGGCCTTTGGGCTTCGCACTTTGGGCTTTGGGCTGTGAGCTTGAGCCTTTGAGCATCAGACTTCAAGCTCGAGTCTTTGGGCATCAGGCATTAAGTGTCTAGATTTTGGTTTGGTCCTTGCTTTGAGCTTCGGGCTTCGAGCTTCGAGCTTCAGGCTTGGCATCTTCGGGCTTTGAGCTTTGAGCTTTGGGATGTAAGGCTTGTGTTTTGGGTATTCGGGCTTCAAGCATCAGGCTTATGCTTCAGCCTTTGAGCTTTGGGTTTCTAGCTTTGTGTTGGTGGTTTTTGCAAGTGCACAAAATCAATCAAAGTAATATAGTTAATGAGACCAAGTCGTTCTCACGAAGATTGAACACCTAAGTATTAAAATTATACAATTTTTGTTTTAATTTAAACCTAAAAGAAATATTAAGAGAGTAGTTTATAGATTAAATTTTATTTTGAAAAGCACAAATTTGAATAAACACAAGTAACTATAAATTTAAAATACTAAGATATGTATAATATTTGACTTTTAATGCAAGTTAATAAAACTTTCATACAAATTAAATTAAGATTTTTACAATTAATTTTTTTTTGATCATTACCCACAACCCTATCTTGATTGATCATTTGCTATATCTCTATGCAAAAAATCAACTCAAAATGTGTTAAAATTTATGAAATTCTTAGCTTTCAATGAAGTCGAATGGATCATCTATTTGCTAAGAGTTGCATAAAAAAAATCAGATTCTATCTCTAGCGATTTAACTTTATGTTATTGATGTAATTTTATTTTAACTTAACCTATCTCCTCTTGGTGCTTAAGGCAAGTTTAAAATTATGTCAATGGTGATCAATCCATTAACTAGTATTAAGAATATACATCAATAATTGTATACATAAAAATGAAGATTTATAATAAATAATTTAAAGCTCGCATAAATAAAGCTTTAGCTTACACGGTCTTAGTACAATAAATTTAACAATTCATAACAATAATGAATTATTTTAGAAGGAATTAACATTTGAAAAAATAAATAAATACGAGAGAAGATAATAGCAGAAATAGCCCTTTTTCTTCCTTGTGTTTCTTTGCTTTCCTCCTTCGACTTTGCTTCATTTCATTCACCTCTCCCTCCTCCTTTATTCCTCTTGATTTTCATGGTATATATAAGAGAAGTAGCTCCTTTTCTTTCATATTTTAAGTCCTATTTTCATGCATGAAATAAGAGAATGCTTCCATTTTTGCTCCCACCTCTTTATTTTTTGGAAGAATAAAAGAATGATTTCTACTTTTCAAGAACAAGAATGCAAAGTATATTGGCTAAAATGAAAGAGCTGATGCTATTTTAAACTATAGTGCTCATCCTTAAATCTAGCCCTTGATATTCTTGATCAAATCATGGCCATTGATCAAGTTAAATTCGGATTTATATAACATAACTAGATTGCATCAAATTTTTCAATAGGATAATGGATGATTTATTCTTTACTTCCTCTAAAGAGTTGTAGTGCCTGAAGTTAGCTATCCATCACTTCAATTATCACTTGAATCAAATATTTCTAGCATGAGATATGTCCAAATTACTGAGATGCAGCAAATCTGAAATTAAATCAGTAACAGTTAAAATGATACATTTTTAAGCTAAATAGAAAATAAAATAATATTAAATATTAATAAAATTATAGTAGAATGAGATGTAAAGCGTATCACAATTATAAGTATACCACTTTGAAGTCGGGCATGGGCCTTCCAACTTTGTGCTTGTTGGGCTCTGGGGTTCAAGCTTTAGCCTACAAGCTTGTGCCTTCAAGCTTTGAGCTTTGATCTTAGGTCTGTGGGCCTTCCTGCATCGAGCTTTTCATTTTGGCCTTTGTGCTTCGGGCTTTAGGCTTAGGCCTTCGGGTTTCACGCTTCGAGCTTCGAGCTTGTGCCTTTGGGATTGGGGCTTTGGGCTTGGGCTTCGAGCTTCGAGCTTTGGGCTTCATGAGCTTGGGCTTTCAGGCTTTGACATTGAGGTTTAGGCCTTTGGGATTTGCACTTCGGGGTATAGGATTTGGGATTGGGCCTTCGAGCTTTGGGCTTCAGGCTTTGAGGTTTGTGCTTTGGGCTTCAGGTTTCATGCTTGGGCCTTTGGGCATAGAGCATCAAGCTTTGAGCTTGGCCCTTTGGGCTTTGTGCCATGAGCTTGGGCCTTCGGGCTTTGCATTTAGGCATCAAGCTTCAGGATTGGGCCTTCGAGCTTTGAGATTTGGGCATAGGCCTTCGGGCTTTGGGTTCTAGACATGGGCCTTTAGGCTATAGGCTCCGGGATTCAAGCTTGGGCCTTTGAGCTTCAAGCTTCGGGCTTCAGACTTGGGGATTGGGCCTTCAGGATTCGATCTTCGGGATTCAAGCTTCATGCTAGGCCCTTTTGGCTTTAGGCTTCAGGCTTCAGGTTTTACCCTTCAGGATGTGGGATTCAGCCTTTCGGCATCTGGCTTTTAGGGTCTTCGGGCTTCGGACTTTTGGCCTTGGGCTTGGACCTTAAATTTTCGCGCTTCATGCTTTGTTCTTGGTGCTTTCAGATTTGGGTTTTAGGCCTTCCAACTTCGGGCACGGGACTTAAGCATTCAAGCATCAAGCTTGGGTCTTAGAGCTTCGCGTTTGGGCCTTCGGGCTTTGGGATTGTGACTTAGAGATTTGGGCTTTAAGTATAGGCCTTCCAACTACCGGCTTTGGGCTTTGGGTATGAGGCTTGGGCCTTTAGGCTTTGCATTTTAGGATTTAGGCTTTGGGCATGGGCCTTTAAGATTCGGGATTCGGTCTTCCAAATTTGTGCTTGGTCCTCCTAGCTTTGGGATTTGGGCATCGAACTTGGGCCTTCAGTTTTCGAGCTCTAGGCTTTAGAATTCAAGCTTGGTGCTTTAGTCTTCGGACTTGGGCTTTGTGAATCAGGCTTTGTGCTTGGACCATCGGGCTTTGGGCTTCGATCCAGAGCCTTTGAACTTCAAGCTTTAGGCTTTGAGCTTAGTTCTATGGGCTTCAGTCTCAGGCCTTTAGTCTTCGGGCTTTGGTTTTCAGGCTTGTGTTGTATGCTTCAGGATTTGGGCTTAGGGCCATTGGGAAACGAGCTTTGGGCTAAGTCCTCCAACATTAGGACTTTGCGCTTCGAGCTTCATGTTTGGGGCTTCAAGACAGGGCCTTCGACCTTCAGGCTTTTGGTTTGGTCCTTCGGGTTTGAGCTTTAAGCTTTAGGATTTAGGCATTGAGCATGGGCATTTGGGCTTCCGGCTTTGGGCTTTGGCCTTCGGTCTTTGCCCTGTGAGCTTCAGTGCAACGAGATTCAAGCTTCAGGCTTCAAGATTGGGCTTTAAGGGTTGGTTGTTCAGGATTGGGCCTTCAGGCCATGAGATTTGGCTTTCGGGATATGTGCTTCTAGCTTTAGGATTAGAATGTGGGCCTTTGGGCATCGTTCTTAGGTCTTTGGGCTTTAGGTATCATGCTTAGGGCTTTGAGCTACGAGCTTTAAGCTTTTATCTTTAGGCTTGGGCCTTCAAAGTTGAAGCTTCGGGCTTGGTCCTTTATGCTTCGGTCTTCAGGTTTTGGGCATGGGCCTTTAGGCTTGGGCCTTCAAGCTTCAGGCTTTGGGCTACGAGCTTGGGCCAAAGGGCTTCGTGTTTGTGCTTTCTGGCTCAAGCTTTTAGGCTTTGGACTTTAAGTTTTAAGCTTTAGTATGACGACCCTAGCCGTCACATTAAAATTTTTCTAAGTTAGGGAAGAAGAAAGATTAAATTCAACAGCGGAAGAAAACTAAATAGATTAAATGCTACTACAATAGCTCACAATACTAAATCTTAGAATAGAATTAAATATCTAACTAAAACAAATGAAGCAAAACTACTATAGTCTCAACAGAACACATAAGTAGATAAGTCACTCTCTAAGAAAATAAAGTAATAAACTAATTTATCTCTTGACTGGCATTCTCCCCATTCCCGTGATTAAGTGCTCCAGTACCTGCCACGTTAGTGACAGAGTCTGTTAGAAACAAACTCGTAGGTTGTACACTAACAAAATCTTTAAATAAAAATATTAAACAATAATAATAATAATAATAATAGCATATTAACATGATGTAATAAGAACAATAAACAATTAAATATATATAACATAGATTTTAATTAAGCATGCATGTATGATAAAGAGATGAAATAACACAGTATGAACAATAATTATTAAACAAATATAACATAATTTGCATGGCAAGTACAACATCAGCATATAAACAGAAACGATAAAATAAAATAGATAACGAGCAAATTTCTTTTTATTACTTTCACTTTTATCTTTTGGGCCCGTGATTTCTCGTACTATGCCTCACCTGCCTTTTACACGTTTGAGGATCGTCATCCTCTGGCCCCGTAAGCTATGACCCATAATGGCTAAAAGATGAGGTCCTCAATTAGCTTTGAAAGTTTTCACCTCCTAGCCCAAAATGACAATAGACGCCGTCGCGTCAAATATCATATCATATGCTCGAGCTAAGGTAGGTGCGTAATCCCATAGAAATCACTTATTTTTATTCCGTTGTTGCCTCTAAAATCTTAATTACAAGTTTAGCTATTTAGAAAGTTCATTCATTTATTTTATTTCAATTATCTCTATGTATGTGACGACAAGTTTGTACATTTGTCCTCCAGTAGGTGTCACAACTGTAGGTAGACCACCTTTAGTTTACATCAAATTTCTCAGCATTAATCAGTCAATATACACTAGCCAGACAGTCCAATCGACCCTTAGTGGTTCGATCATGACCTGAAAGAAGATGTATGATTTATTTCTCATTGATTTCAACTTAAAAAAAATAAACACAACATAATAGAAATTATTACAATAAGAATATAAAATTATTCTACTAATTGAAAGGAAGTCCTGCAACATATTTAGAACCTATTTGAAAAATATCAAGATATATTTTATTTATAAATTTCAAGAATACCAATTAATTTTTCTATATCACATATACATAAATATCAATAAGAAAGTCAGGCATTGGATTTACCAAAAAATTTGATCATTAAATATCAAGCTATTAATTTTGCAACTAATTTCATGGCTTTCACTTAGAGAAAAAATTGAACAGAAAATAATTATAATTCCATATTTCAAACTATTAAATTATTATCAGTTTTACTTTATTTTAGGTTGAAGAAAATTGATTCATTGAAATATAAATTGATTCGAGATACAAAATTAATTGCCTCCTCCATGAGCAGGGATTCATATTTGCTTGGATTCAGCTCCCTCTTTGCAGAGCTCATAGAGGTAGCGGTTCTGGTATAAATATTATGAATATGTTGTGATATTTATATATATACTTACATATAAATTTCATAGTAAATCATATGAAATAAGTAAATATATATTGTTAACACGTGGTTTCTGCGCTGCATCCTGGCCGAACGCGTGGCGCCCTACAGGGCTATAACTGATTGATTGATTTGCTGACTCAGCTCCAGGTCTTGCAGGACTTTTTGACCCCGGTCAAACCTCGGGCACGAGGGTTCAACCAACCATCGTCCACGACGATCCAGGAATAGACCTTCGTAACCTCGGACCCGAGGCTACGGGGTAATGCCCGTCACAATCAGCTTCACCTAACTCCGCCGATTTCCGTACAGACGCTCTTCCCCATAAAAATATCAGCATTAAAGGATGTCATCTTCCTCGTACAGTGGCGGATCTCTCCAGTGACAGATGAGCGGCGCTCAGAGCTCACCCGTCACCTTTCTTCCGGAAAACCAGGATGAAGCTATACACGCCAACGGCTATAAAAACCACTGAACAGTTCCAGCCAAGAGGAGCCGATCATTCAGAGAGAAAAAGGCTCAGACTCTGAGATCCCCAGTTTTCTCATTCTTTTGTAATGAAGCCCCAACTGAAGAGCTTCCATCTTTTTTGTTCTCCTTCTTCTCCTTCCTCGAAAAAAAGCACTGTATAAGCCCTATCTCGGGGCCTTCTTTTCCCCCATTTTAGTAAATCTCTTTACTCACCGACCGGTGGACGTAGGGGATTTCCTCCCTGAACCACCTTAAATCTCTGCGTGCTTTTTTGGTTGCCTTGGACAGAATCTTCTCCCTGAGCCTCCATTAACAGGTT
>KZ451919.1:1900522-1921390 GCA_002786265.1 Apostasia shenzhenica
CGGGAACCCCCTCCCTCTGAGATCAATCTATAACTCTCCTGACCACAGGTAGCAGATACCCCTGGAGACTCTTCAGTTTCCTCACCTCAGGCTATAGTTCCAGCATCATTGGAGCTATCCGCTTGAGAGAGGGACCCTTCAAGTGCCTCAAGGGAAGAAGCATTTCCTAGCAGGCTGAGGGGCTAGTCGAGGAGGCAGACCCATCATCTCGGACCCAGCTGAGGCTCTGCCTACTGACTTCCGGGAGGATTACGTCAGCCTAACCACCTGGCTTCCAGAGGAGTCACAAGGCTTTCTCCCGAAGTCCCGCGCAGGGAAGGCCAACTTCCCCAACCCACATAGGACCTTGACGGAGGGGTCTCATCTGAAGGACAACTTCCAACCTCGAAGAACCTGCCTGGCCCCTTGGAACCACAGAAAGGAAGCACCGCCGGATCCCTGATACTCTCCTGATTCAAGGTACCCGCATCAACCAATGCCTGCAGAAGGACATCAAAGGCTGCTTGGTTCTGCACTTGGCGACCCACCGGCGAGGCACTGACAATCTTCACCGTTTCCTCCAGATCCTCCATGCGTCGACTCCGCCACCCGGAGCTATTCTCCACCAAGGCCCGAAGAGAGCAGACCTCAGTCTTCAACACCACCTCCCTGCGGCATGCTTCGAAGGCCGCCTCCTTCACCCCTGACAAGGCCTCCCTAGCCTCAGTCAGCTCCTCCCTCAACCTTCTTCTCTCCTCCCTCAAAGCCTCCCTGTCATCATCTAAGTCCTTTATCCTTCTTTGGAGGTCTTTGACATGGGTGGAGTGGGCCTGACTCACACTCGCCAGATTGCGACTAAACTCATCCCTCGCAATCTCACTCTTATTAGCCCACTCCATATTAATCTGGGCTAGGGAAGCCAACCTATCTTCCATTTGATACAACTTCCCCAGCTGCTCCCTCTGGTCAGTCAGAGAGCGCTTTGTAGCCTGAGACAAAGCACCCTCCAACTCTCTTACTTCCCGAAGGTAGCGAGCCTCTACATCCTCCTTACCCTTCAGGGTCTTTACCACCCCCAGGGCCTCAGAAGTGTTTCCTAAAATTTTCTCCTCTACCCGCCTAATCTCACTCAGGCGGTCTCCCAACGCGCCCCAAGTCTCTCCAAATCGAGTACTGGGAGCAGCCAGGAGAGTCTCTCCTTTCTCCTTCGTCACCCCCCCCATTATATCTCCTGGCCCTTCAATACCAGGAATGCTTGCAGGGGCGACGACAAGGATCTCCTCCTTTTTCCCCTGGATCCCTTCCTCCAGCTGGGAATCTCCCCATTCTATACCCTTCTTGTCCTTCTCCCCCTTCTCCCCCTCAAGATCTAACGGAGGGAGGGAAAGGGAAAATGGTTTCTTCTTCTTCCCAGGGGCAGAGATTAATGTACCTAGGGCAGGTCTGCAAATCATCAGAGGACCCTCCTCCAGGTTTCCAACAGAGGGGACTCCAAATCTGGGCAAGAGCCGCTCCAGCTCATCCTCCTTCACCAGAACCTTTCCAGGCGCCAATTTCTCCCCAGTTGCCACCTCTCCCACCAAAACCACCTCCTGAAGGCTCTTCGCTTCTCGAGACGGCTTGGCGGGGGAATCTAAAATTTCCACCGCCATTCCCACGGTCTCTTCATCCACCGGACCCTGAAGGGACTCCAGTGTCTGTGCCGGAGCCACGACTACCTTAGCCATGGAAGTTCTTTCCTCCAACAACTCCGGCACCTCTTCGAATACCTCTGGGAGACTCCTCTTCCCCGGAGGGGCGTCAACCGGAGGCGTTCCGGCTCTCTTCTTGGAGAAACCAAGCATAACGTTCCATCTTCCTTCCGCCATTTCTTCCGTAGAAACCTTCGCTCTCTTACAAAAGTTAGAAGATAAAATGCGAAGCGGCGTATGCCGCCCCCATCTTATCCTTGCAGGCCTCGGGCAGCGCGTCCACCTTCGCGACGGTTCGCATTCCAGGACCCATATTAATATTCGTGCCCTGACAATATGGGGGGCTGATGTTAACACGTGGTTCCTGCGCTGCATCCTGGCCGAATGCGTGGCGCCCTACAGGGCTATAACTGATTGATTGATTTGCTGACTCAGCTCCAGGTCTTGCAGGACTTTTTGACCTCTGTCAAACCTCGGGCACGAGGGTTCAACCAACCATCGTCCACGACGATCCAGGAATAGACCTTCGTAACCTCGGATCCGAGGCTACGGGGTAACGCCCGTTACAATCAGCTTCACCTAACTCCGCCGATTTCCGTACAGACGCTCTTCCCCATAAAAATATCAGCATTAAAGGATGTCATCTTCCTCGTACAGTGGCGGATCTCTCCAGTGACAGATGAGCGGTGCTCAGAGCTCACCCCTCACCTTTCTTCTGAAAAACCAGGATGAAGCTACACACGCCAACGGCTATAAAAACCACTGAACAGTTCCAGCCAAGAGGAGCCGATCATTCGGAGAGAAAAAGGCTCAGACTCTGAGATCCCCAGTTTTCTCATTCTTTTGTAACGAAGCCCCAACTGAGGAGCTTCCTTCTTTTTTGTTCTCCTTCTTCTCCTTCCTCGGAAAAAAGCACTGTATAAGCCCTATCTCGGGGCCTTCTTTTCCCCCATTTTAGTAAATCTCTTTACTCACCGACCGGTGGACGTAGGGGATTTCCTCCCTGAACCTCCTTAAATCTCTGCGTGCTTTTTTGGTTGCCTTAGACAGAATCTTCTCCCTGATCCTCCATTAACAGGTTCACCCCTCCTTTTTTGCGTGCCGCCGTCTCCAGGAACTCTCTCTCTTCAGTGTTTCCTGGGACCCCCACATCCTACGTCAACATATATACAAATATGTAAAGGTATTCTAATCAATAGCACAACATATTTATAGATATTTGACCCGAGAAATTCATTAACATGATTGAATTAAAAAACAAATCACATGGATTCATGGCAACATCGAGAAACTTCATACAATTTATCAAAATATTCAATTGATTTCTAATTTTAATTTATATGGGCTGAGTTAAGGTAAAACCTACCTCGAATTCACCATGATCTTAGGTTTTCTTGAGATTCGAAGAGAAAGGATCACTCCAAATTGCTAGATCTGGTCCAAGGCGTAAGAAAACGTGTAGATCGAAAAGAAGATGAAGAAGAATCGTCAATTTTGAGGGAGATCTGGCTTCTCTCTCTCTATCGCGTCCCTTTCTCTCTCCAACTCGTCACTTTCTCTCTCCTCTCTCTAGGCCGGCCGCGGTTATAGAATGGGAAGAGTTGAATCGGTGTTTTAGGGTGAGAAACTCTATTTCTTTCTCTAAATAATAATTTGGGGGTATTTCTGTAATTTTTTTAGCCTTAATTTAAGGAGGTAGTTATGGATATTTAATGGGTAATTAAATTCATTGGATTTGAATTTTAAATAACCAGATTTAATTAAATTAAATATTAATTTTAGCCATTTTGAATTTTGAATCACATAACAAATATTTAATATTTCATATATTTAATCTTAAATAATTAATCTCATAAATAAAAATTAATTTCATCATGATAAATTAAATTAATCAAAAATCTAAATCTAAATTTTACTGGGATGTTACATTTAGGCTTCGGGCTTCGGGCTTCGGGCTTCAGGCTTATGCCTTCGAGCCTCGAGCTTCTAACTTAAAGCTTGGGCCATCAGACTTTGGGCTTGGGCCTTTGGGCTTCAGGCTTTGAGATTTGGGCTTGGTCCTTCTAGCTTCGGGCTTTGAGCTTTGGGCTTAAGGCTTCAAGCTTCCAACTTCAAGCTTCGAGCTTTGCCTTTGTGGATTTGGGCTTCGAGCTTTGCCTTTGTGGATTTGGGCTTCGAGCATTAAGCTTGGGACTTCAGGAATCAGACTTTGAGCTTCAGGCTTTCAGCATTGGGCTATAGGCTTGGGCTTTCGAGTTTCAGGCTTGGGCCTTTGAGATTATGGCTTTAGACTTCAAGCTACAAGCTTAGGCTAGCACGCTTTAGACTTCGGCATTTGGGTTTAGGCATTTTGGCTTCAGGGCTCCGGCTTTGGGCTTTGGGCTTCAGGCTTAGAGCTTTGGGGTTTTGGATTTAGGCTTAGGCCTTTGGGTTTCGAGCTTTAGGGTTTGGGATTTAGGCTTAGGCCTTTGGGCTTCAAGCTTTAGGTTTTGAGATTTAGGCTTAGGCTTTGTGATTTGGTGTTGGTCCTTCAGACTTCGGGCTTTAGGCTTGGGCCTTCGAGTTTTGAGCTTCGGATCTTGGACTTTGGGCTTTAGCCTTTAGGATTTGGGCTTCGGTCTTCAAGATTTGGGGTTGAACCTTTAAGCTTCAGGATTAGGCCTTTGGGTTTGGGCATCAGGCTTCGAGATTTGAGCTTGGGCCTTCAGCTTTCTTCGTTTGGGTGTAGGCCTTCAGGCTTCGGAATTCAAGCTTTGGGCTTCAAGCTTGAGTCTCCAGGGTCGGGCTTCAGTTTTCAGGCTTGGGCCTTCTAGCTTTAGGCTACGGGCTCCAGGCTTCAACTTTAGGCTTTGGGTCTTTAGGCTTGGCCATTCAGTCTTCGATCTTCAAGCTTGGGCCTTCGGGCTTTGGGCTATGGGATTAGGCCATTGGGCTTCGGCCTTTGAGCTTTTGGCTTCCTGCTTAGGCATTTGGGCTTCGAAAAATGGGCTTCGATCTATGGGCTTCTAGTTTCAGATTTGAGGCTTGGGCCTTTGAGCTTTGGGTTTTAGGCTAGGGCCTTTAGGCCTCGGGATTCAGGCTTAGGGCTTTGAGTTTTGGAATTTTGTCTTTGGGATTCGGGGTTTGAGATTCAGTCTTTGAGTTTCGAACTTTGGGCTTCGGGGTTTGGGCTTCGGGCTCTAAGCATGAGCCTTCAGGCTTCAAGCTTTAGGCTTCAAGCTTCGGGTTTTAGGATTCAGGCTTGAGCCTTCGAGCTTTGAGGTTTCGGCTTTAGCCTTCACCCTTTAGGATTCGGGCTTAAGCCTTCAGCCTTCACCCTTTAGGCTTCGGGCATAGGCCTTTGGCCCCCGAGCAGCTTTAGGCATCTGGCTTTAAGCATCTGGCTTTAGGCATGTAGATTCGACCTTCATGCTTTGGGCTTATGCTTTTAGGTTTGGGTTTTAGGCTAGGGTCTTTAGGCTTCGAGCTTCGGGTTTTGGGTTAAGGCCTTCAGGCTTCCAGCTTCTCTCTTGGTCCTTAGGACTTGGGCCTTGGAGTTATGGGCTTTGAGCTTCAGCCTTGTCTTGGGCCTCTGACTTTTGAACTTTGGGCTTTAGACTTTAGGTTAGCAGTGTCGAGAACCCTATCCTTCAACAGATAATAGACAGTAGATTAATGGATATTAGTCTAGTCACTCTTGTGTCTATAGATTTGGATCATGCATTCTTGGAAAATTCTGCCTAGAATTTTAGTATGATCACTGCAGGTAGACAGCTTCTTGACTTTGCCAGCTAAATACCTCTTTACACAAGGAGGATTAAAAGATAGGTCAAAGCCGAGAGTTAACTCAATATTAGAAAATGAGCTAGACTCAACTTGAAGATCAGAGAGGGAGATAAGATTATCATAGTCCAAAGAAGGAAATGAGATCATCACCAGTGATGGTGATGGATTTCCCTTGAATAAAAGTTTCCAGAGTCCTATTTTTCAAATCGATCTTCATGTTGACATAGAAGACTTAAACAATGAGAGGATAGATAAGAGTATTGCAGGATAGCCATTTCGGCCAGCCTTGCCTCTATATGATGCCTCTGTTAACTTGATAGACTTCACATTTAAGATGAGAATTTCTTCAACTAAATTGAAGTAATTCCTAGCACTAGCATTTAACAGGAGGAAATAGAAGCGGGTTTGGCAAGCCCCTTCTTTTTTTTGTCCTTCATCTTGGGGGATGAAGGAGCAGAGGAAGAGGATGAGGAGTCAGAAGATTGAGAATAATAGGATGAGGATGAGTCAGATGAAGGTAAGGGAGAGACAAGCTCCTTTTGTTTGTCTCTTTTCACCTTCAAGGAAGGGAAAGTAACATGAGTAGTGGAGGTGAAACTAGAAGGGGAAGAGGAATGAGAAGGAGCAGAAAATTCCTCTTCACTGTTCTCCACAACAGGGGGCGAAGCAGAAAGTTTGGGCTTACTTTCAGTGAGAACAGTCTTACCAAACCTAGACCTTAGCCTCTATTTTCTGTTGGAGGTGAAGGAAGGTGCAGCAGAAGATTTACCTGGCCTTGCCGATTTCTTCTCCTTCTTGCTTGCGACAGGAGGAGGTTCAGGCACAGATGCTTTGGTTGCGGCTGATCTCGTGGTTCTTCTTGTTGGAGGATTACCTTTGGCCTTCTTTTTCTTCTTCTTCTCTGCCAATGAAGGATGCTTCTTCTTTGCTTTTCGAACCGGAGGAATCTCTAGCTTCACTTTTTTGGAAGTGGGCGAGATAGCAGGCTTCTTTTTCTTCACCCTTTTGGAGGAGGAAGATGAAGGGCCTTTCGGTTCTTCAACATCTTCTGGTGAGAGAAAGCTAATGGGGGAAGGTTCCACAATAGCTAGGGCAAGCGCCTTGAGACGGCTGGCATTTGAAGAATCTGAAGCTATGGAGTCATTCGCTGAGGCCCATCCGATTTCAAAAGAAGAGGAGAGGGAGGGAGCAGCTCTCTTCTATGAAGAGGCCATGAAGATGGAGATCGAAAGGAGGAGTTAGGGGAAGAGGAAGATGGGATGACATAATGGATGGAGGGAGAGAGAGCGGCGTGAAGTGATGGAGAGAGAGAGAACATCATATAAAATGGCAACCGCTCATGAAAGGGCATTGCGTAGGCACAAAGCCCGATTTGCTCATGTGTGGCTGAGCGGCGCAGGTTAACGGGTTGACCCGTTGACCCGAATTGAAATGGTTGGCCCGTAGCTCAAATTTCGCGGGTCGACCCAGCCCAATGGGTTAGGCCCGATGACCTAGTCAATATCACAATTTCTCAAATTCTCGTAACATGAAATTATAATCACAACTTAATAATAAATCAATATCAACTCAGGAAAAGAATTACCTACTGATTATACCATTAAATAAAGTTTGGAATCCTCTCTAATTCTCTTTTTCTTTCTCTTTCTTCTCCTTCTTCTTTTTCTTCTTCCTTCTCTGTTTTTTCTCTGCTTTCTTTTCTATTTTTCCAAAGCTTGTGACGACAATTTGCGTAGTAGAGGATCACTAGCTTATCTAATGAGAATGCCCCCAAAGTACTATACCAAATCAATATAACTATTTCGATCCCTAATATATCCAAAATAATGTAAAGACTAAACAAGCCATTGAAGTCATAAAATGTCTTGTATCATAAAATAAATTGAATTATTTTATATTGTAATAGTAAATTTTTTTTTTCTTTCTATCTCTAAAGAACATAAAACTTCTTAAAAATATATTATAACCAATTGCAAACTGGGCCTTAATAAATTTTACTTCTTTTTTATCATCTCTCTCTCTCCCTTTTCAATAGCAAAATCATCATTTTTGCTAAGCTTCTCTAATTTCCCTAATTTATACATCTATTTTTCTTCTAGGAAAAATTACTGATGGTTCTTATAGTTATCTATAATTATGTTTGTTAACACGTGGTTCCTGCGCTGCATCCTGACTGTACACGTGGCGCCCAGCTGGCCTCCATCTCGTTAATTAATTTGCTGACTCATCTCTGACTTTGTAGGACTTTTGACTAGGTCAAACCTCGGCCACGAGGGTTCAACTTAACCTCGTTCCCGATATCCCAGGACCACCCCAGATAACATCGGGCACGAGGTTACGAAGCAGCGCCTGTCACAATCAGCTCCACCTAACAGCACCGCTCCCCATACAAGGCACCTTTTTCTAGGTCTGCAAATCAAGGATTTGCATGCTCCAGCCATCACGGATCCCCAGAAGAAGTACCAGTATTAAAAGATATCATCCTTCCTTCTCAGCTGCAGGCCTCTCCGATGGCAAACAAACGGCGCAAACCCAGAACCCGTCCATCACCTTTTCTCCGAAAAACTAGGGTGAAGCTACACACTCCAACAACTACAAACACCGTTGAACAGTTCCCCACGAAAAAGGCGAGAGGTAGAGAAAAGGAAAAAGAGGAAAGATCGGATCAACGATAAGGGACTATCTCCACTCTCATTGTAACAGAGCTCCGATGGAGGAGCTCTTTTCTTTTTCTTCTTCTTTCTTCTTTCCAAAAACACTGTACAAGCCTTCAAGGTTACTTTTTTCTTTAGTGAAATATCTTCGCTGACCGTCCGGTGGACATAGGGGATTTACTCCCTGAACCACCTTAAACCTCTGTGTGTTCCTCTGGATGCTCTGAACTGATTCTCTCCTTGAGCTTTCATTAACAGGCTCACTTCTTTGCGCACCGCCGTCTCCCGGAACTCTCTTTCTTTTCTGTGTTTCCTGGGACCCCCACATCCTATGTCAATATCTTTTGGTGCTTTCATTGAGACCTGGGAAGATGGTGGCCAGAACTTGCAAAATCAACTCTGCCGCTCGTAGTATGCACGCGGGGGAACCCTCTATTCGAGCACCGGACGACAGAACTTTAGCATCAACTTCCCGGCGTCACGTCGAATCTGCTTCTTCCTCTAGGGGCACCCGTGTCTCAGAGCTCCAGGGGATGCTCGCGAATTCACTGACATGGTCACCGGCCTCACAGCCCAACAGGCTATAATCCTCAGACAGACTCAACTGGTATGTATCGCGCTTCCTCTCCAGCCGGTAGCGGCGGCTCTTGTTTCTCTCCCGCCGGTTTCGGCCCGCCGGTCGCGGCGGTCCCAGCTCCTCTTCCTCCGGCCGCTGGAATTCCTGCACCAGCACCTTCGGTCGTAGCACCCTCCATCCAATCTTCTGGTTCCTCCAAACCACCCAGACGTCCTTTCCGCCTCCAGGAAGCTCGCCAAAATTCCCTTCCACCTTGTCCACTATCACAACCCGCTTTTCTTCCACCTGTCTTTCCTTCTTTCCTCGCCGGGAGAGATCCCCTCTTTCTAGGTGCTCAGGCCCCCCATCATGGGCCTGATCCCTTCTTCGGGCCGATGGATGGAAATGTTCCTTTTTCCGATGCCATCCGTTTTGCCCCAATCCCAGAGGATTTCAGGCCTCCCAGGCTGGAGGTCTACAAGGGCGTAACAGATCCCCGTGAGCATGTGTAGGGGTTTGAGGCCGTAGTTAGCTACCGCCAGCCGGACGAAGCCACAAGGTGTCACCTCCTGGCCAACACCCCTAAAGGGGGCAGTGTTCAGCTGGTTCATCAAACTGCCCAGGGGTCACATCTCTTCTTACGAACATCTGAAATGGGAACTGATCGCCCGTTTCATCGGCCGGACCCGAATGGTCGTCTCCGACATGGTGCTCGCCAACATTAAGCAAGGCGAGAAAGAAAGCCTCCGGGATTACACCAACCGCTTCTTCGCCGCTGGAGCAGAAGCTGAAGACGTAGAGCCTGCAGTGGCCATGCACAACTTCTGGAGAGGACTCAAGGTAGGGGACCTATCGAAATCCCTACAGTTGGCCAAACCTCGAAGTTATCTAGAGCTGGTAGCCAGGGCCAATCAATTCATGCTTCTAGAGGATGCTGAATCCTCTCCCACAGGCGCTTCCGGGGTTAAGCAAGAGAGGAGCAAGAGGAAGCAACAGGGTGCTGAGCCCCCGACCACGAGGATGCGTGTGGCCAGGCCTCATGATTGAAGGGAGGAAAGGCCTCGACACGCCCAGCCTCTAAAGCTTTTCCTCTCTCGGCCACTCCCCGAGGTCTATGCGGCAGCCGTCAAGCAGGGCTGGATCCGACCTGCCAGACCTAGGCCAGTGCCGCCGCCCGGAGTAGATCCCAACGACTATTGTGAGTTCCATGGGAACTATGGGCATAGGCTTGACAAGTGCCGAGGTCTTAGAGCCCTGCTCGAGAAGCTGATGAGTCAGGGCAAGCTCGAAGAATTCATGCAGATGGCGCCAACTTTCACTGCACCCAGAAAGGGAAGGCCCCTGAGGTTACTGAAGCCCCTGCCAAGGCCTTACCATCTTCAGGCCCCAGTCAATTAGGGCGACTTTACCCTCCGGCCACCAGGACGATCAATGCTATCTTCAGCATTGACCCAACCGTTCACCGTCAAAGTGCCGAAGTTGGCGGTATCTCTGAGCAACACACCTCATTCATCCCCCTTACTTTCTGCAGCAAAGACCTCCCCCACCAGGGCAATCTACATAATGACTCGATAGTGGTCGTTGCCCGCATCACCGATTTCGATGTCCGGCGGGTGCTCCTCGACTCTGGAAGCGCCGTCGACATCTTGTTTGAGTCTGCCTTTCTCCAGATGGGACTCAAAGACGCAAACCTCCTCCACATTGGGGCCACCTTGCTCGGCTTTTCCGGTGAAAGGGTCTAACCTCTGGGATTCATCACTCTACCTATCTCCTTTGGCGGCGACAACGGCCACGCTATGAGCATGGTCAACTTCGCAGTCATCAGGGCTAAATCGGGCTACAACGCCATCCTAGGGAGGACAACTCTAAACTCCTTTGGGATGGCGATTTTCACGCCCACCTGTGCGCGAAGTTTCTGACCTCCAGCGGCATTGTCACCATCAGAGGAGACGCTAGACAAGCTACCCGCTATTTTCAAATAGCGACGCAGCTTGTAGTCGACCAAATGGATCCCAGAGAATCCCAACCGGTCATACCACAGGAAGGGGTCATCAATGTAGCCTTAGGGGGTGAAGACTCTTTCAAAATTGTAAATGTTTCATCTAATCTAAATGAGAAGCAGCAGGCTGAAGTTACCGCCTTGCTTTCCGAGTATATCGATGTCTTTGCATGGTCTCCTGAAGATGTTACAGGTATGGACAGGGCTGTCTGCGAGCACCATTTGAATGTATCCCAAGCTGTCTCCCCCATTGCACAAAAGAAAAGAATAATGGCCAGGAAGAGGCAGGATGCCATCAAGGAAGAGATCAACAAGTTACTCGAGGCCGGTTACATTAGGGAGGTCCAGTACCCCCAATGGTTAACCAACGTCGTTATGGTAAAGAAGGCCAATGGGAAGTGGAGAATGTGCATAGACTTCAGAACATCGAATCAAGCCTGCCCTAAAGATACTTATCCTCTCCCCCGCATCGATACAATGGTGGACCGTACCGTCGGGTACGAGATTATGAGTTTCCTAGATGCTTTCTCTGGGTATCATCAGATCTTGATGGCTGAGGAAGATGAGGAGAAGACAACTTTCATTATTGACTACGACACTTACTGCTACAAAGTTATGCCCTTTGGTCTCAAAAATGCCGGTGCTACTTATCAGTGCATGATCGATGCAGTCTTCAAGGACCAAAGGGGGAGGAATCTCGAGGCTTACGTAGATGATATTCTGGTCAAAAGCAAAACCTTGACGGAGCACCTCAGTGATCTCAGGGAAACGCTCGATACCCTTCGAAGGTACAACATCAAGCTTAACCCTGCTAAGTGTACCTTCGGCGCGACTTCAGAAAAATTCTTGGGACACCTAGTCTCTGCCAGAGGGATAGAGGCCAATCCTGATAAAATATCGGCTATCTTGAGCATGCCCTCCCCAAAAATAGCCAAAGAGATCCAGAAGCTAACAGGGCGGATCAACAGTTTGGGCAAATTCATCTCAAAAGCTGGTGATCGATGTTCTCCATTCTTTCAATGTCCACGCAACAACAAGAAAGGTCAATGGACCGATGAGTGCGAAGCAGCCTTTACGGAGCTAAAAAAATATCTTACCTCGGCTCCGATTCTAGTAGCGCCAAAGGAAGGTGCGGTCCTATCTCTTTATTTGGGAGTGTTTGACTCTGCAGTCTCAGCGGTCCTCCTAGACAGTGAGAAGGGAGTATAACATCCTATCTTCTACACCAGTCACATGCTTCTAGACACCGAGAGTCGGTATCCTACTCTGGAAAAGCTCGCTCTGGCACTCCGGATGATTGCAAGGAAGCTACGACCTTATTTCCAGTCCCACACTATTCAAGTTGTCACAGATCAACCACTCCTAAAAATACTGCACACCCCAACCAGGCGGAGTATGAAGCCCTCGTTGCAGGACATAATTTCGCTCTTAGCATGGCCGTGAAGCGCATACATGTGTTCAGCGATTCCCAGTTAGTCGCCAATCAGGTGAATCGCCTATTTGAAGCGAAGGATGAGGTTTTGAAGAAAAACCTATAGTTGGCCAGATCCTTGATTTCCCAGTTCGAAGATTTCTCCTTGACACACATACCTCGGGAAGAGAATCAAGTGGCGAACCGGCTTGCGAAGGAGGGGCTCCCTGACCTCCGTCAAACCCAGGTGTTCGAAAAGCCAAGTTTTGAGTGTACCGAAGTTTCTTCTGAAGAGCAACCACCCTGCTGGATGGACAGAATCCTAGATTATTTGAAAAATGGGACTCAGCCAGACAACAAACAAGAGACGCAGAAGCTAAAACTTGTTTGCGCCAAGTACACCCTCGTCGACGGGGAGCTTTACAGGAGATCATATGCCAAGTCCCTCACCAAGTGTTTAAGACCAGAAGAGGCCCTAAAGGTTATGGAAGCGGTACACCGAGGAGAATGCAGAACACATGCCCGTGGCAGAAGCCTGGTTATGCGAATCCAACGTCAAGGATTCTTCTGGCCCAACATCCACAAAGACGCTCATGTGTTTGTGAAAAAGTGTTCTCAATGCCAATATTATGCCGACATACAAAGGCAGCCTGCAGGTTATCTCAAACCTATTAACTCATCTTGGCCTTTCACTATTTGGGGGCTGGATTTCCTATGTCCAATGCCTACGGCCATGAAAAACTACAAATGGATACTAGTTGCAGTAGACTATTTTACAAAGTGGATTGAAGCTAAGCCGCTTACTCAACCCACTGCCCAAAATGTCGAAAGTTTCCTTTGGGCCAACATTGTTTGCAGGTATGGCATACCAATGATGATTATCACACATAATGACACTCCATTCGCCAATCAGTGGATCCATGATTTCTACGGAGAACACCAGATCAACCTCAAGTACGCTTCTGTTTGGCATCCTCATACCAACGGACAGGCGAAAGCTGCTAACAAGAACATCCTGAACATTTTGAAGAAGCGTCTCGACGGTGCAAAAACCCGATGGCCAGAAGAATTACCAGGAGCTCTCTGGGCTTACAACACAGCTCCTTCCGAAGTTACTCAACAATCCCCTTTCTCTCTCTCGTTCGGGATGGATGCTATCATACCAGTTGAACTGGAGCACCTCTCCCCCAGAATAGAGACTGCAACCAACTTCGAACCCGAGGCTTTACAAATATGGGTGGATGAAAATGATGAATCACGAAGGGTCGACCTGGATTTCCTGGAACAGAAAAGAGAACTGACTGCACTGAAGCGTCAGGAACGCAAGCGACGAATGGAACGATATTACAACCGGAAGGTTAACCCCAGAACTTTCAATCAGGGAGATTAATCCTCAAGCGGCGACTTCTCGCCGGCGGCAATTTGGGGGTTCCCAAGCTTGAGCCAAGTTGGGAAGATCCTTACATCGTGCGCGAGATTGCTGGACCAAATGCGTACTACCTCATGACTTCTGAAGGCATTCAGATCCCCAGAAGTTGGAGTGGGGACGACCTAAAGAAATTTTACGCCTAAAGACTGAGGGCAGCTCATTTCGATACTCCCTATACGTCATTCATTCTGTACAGATTCATTCGGGAATTTACTACTGATTCAATCAAGAAGTTCTAGGATATTCTTCAGAGATCTGGATTTCTTTATATGGTTACTTCTCAGACTCCGGAGTTCTTATAACAATGAATCCTACATTTGTCAATACATGTCGAGATATTCGTATCGACCTAAGCGTCGCTCAGGTATGATCTCAAAACTCAAGTCTCGGCCATCGTGCCCGAGGTCCCGGATCTCGCGAGCGATGATCCCATAATCACTAACCTCACTTATACGGTGATCACCAAGCCTAGTTGTGCCTGACAGGCGGGGTTTCCTATAAACATATAGTACCCTTCCATAAGCCCATCTTGCTAGCGGAAGGTCGGAAGGCCTGCTTGCAACCTTAGGGCAGTCCCTGATATCGACTTACGATATAGGTCTCCCCTAAGCAGGGTGCCTTCGCTTCCCACTAGGATCTGCCATTCCAAGAGAGTCAGCCCTTGCCTCAAGTACAAACATCATATACGATGTTTCAGATGCTCAAGTCATTTTGGCATTGAGTCAGATAACTCCCCCTAAGCAGGATCTCAACTACTATCATTACTTTTCTCTGTGCAAGTTTACAAAGAAATATCTATAACCCTACTGAAGGGGGTCCCCGAGGTCAGCCCTTGCCACAAGTACAAACATCTGGCACGATGTTTCAGACGTTCAAGTCCTTGTGGCATTGGGTCAGATAACCCCTCCTATGCGGGATCCTTCTTATTATCATTATCCCCTATCTATATGGACTTCGGGAAGTTCCAAATTGAGCTTGGGCCATTCTATATGATTCAAAAGCTCTATCTTATTAAGGGAGTTTTTCTCGAAACCAGTCAGAACATCTCAATCTCATACAAAGGTACCTATTCATTACATACACATCAAGATAAAACAAGTATGGAAGACAAAATCTTTCTATTATTATTTTCAAAAAATTACAAGAGAAGATTACAAATTCACTACTCTTACAAAGGAAGGGGCTACCCTCTGTCGGTCCTATCCAAAAGCTTAAATACATGATGAACAAGATCGTCAGACAGGTCAAAACCCTCCTCCTTGTAAGTGGGATCAACAGCCGTGCAAGGGAAAGGATCCACTTCTTCAAGCTCGGCGGCAGTAACTTTCCCCCCTTGAATTAAAGTGGAAGCCAGTCCCTCCCATGATTGCCTGATCCCTTCTAACCTTAATTTCCTACAGGGTAAACTCGTCTTGTAGGCCTCCACGACAGCCATGGACTTCTCTGCAATAATGGCTTCCTGCCGTTCGGCGGCTTCGACGAGCTTTTTCTGCAGGGCTTTGTTGTCGGCCTCTGCTGAAACCAGGGCAGACTGGCGAACTGCATGCTCCTCTTGTAGTTTGGCCTTCTCCTTTTGCAGCTTGGCCTTCTCCTCTTACAGCCTATTCTTCTCCTCAAGCAACTTGACCTTTTCCTCTTCAACGGCATCAAGCTGTGAAGACTTCGCCGCAAGCTGAGAACTTAGCTTCAGCACCTGCTCCTCGGTCCTAAGGGCCCTGTTCAGAGCCAACGGCAAGCGAGCAAGAACCTGCAGCGAAAACAAGTCAGCTCACAGGATTAAAGTGGTTAAGGAAAACTTGAAAAGGGATCCTTACCGTGGCTATTCTATTTGCGCATCCTGAGTACAGGTCTGGTGTAAAGGTGCACTCCATCCTTTCCTCCAGATCCTTGGACACCAGACCGCTCCCAAGGGCCAAGCCTACCTCTCCCCGGTAGACTCGACCCTTGTTTTCGGATGGCACGGTGACGACGGTCAATCTTCTATCTTCCCCGGTCGTCCTCACTGCCATCCTTGTACCTTCGTCCCCAAAGAACCCGACGAAGTTTGTGCTGTAGGGGGGCTCTACACTTCTCTGCCAGTCATGCTCTTCCCTGGCAGCGAAACCCCCCTCGTCTTCACACCTTGCCTTCTTTTGTGGGGCTCAGGCTCTGTATTCCCAGAAGAACCTCTTTTTTCTCCAAAGACCTCCTTGGGAACCAACTCCAGGCAGGGTTCCTCCACCCTCTCCTTTTCTTGGCCTGCAACAGCCTTATTGCCTTCCCCCTTTCCCCCTATGACAATCCTTGCACTACCCTTAAGGATTGCCTGGGGCTTGGTGACTGGCATGGTTTCCTTACCCTTTCCTGTGTAACCCAGCTCAGCCAATGTCTTTTTGTTGTCTGCAGCATCCTCAGGAGAGGATACCACATTGACGACGGCTCCGCCGCAGACCGGCTCTGGAACCCTTATTTCTTCTCCTTCCCCCTCCCCAGCAGCCTTTTTGCTGAGTTGGGTGGCAGGAGTGCCCCCTCTTGGCTCTCCTCAACATAACTATGCCAAAAGGGGGGGTGACTTCTTTCAAGATGTTGTATCCCAGCATCTTGGCATGTAAGGATATATCATTCCTTACATGCCTCAGAAAATCCTTTAGGGGCCAGCTCCGCCCCTTCAACTTCTCCAAGTTCCTTAGGGTGTCCTGCCCTGCCACCCACTTGACGTCACCAGAGAACTCAGGAGGGCACACCCCAGGCATCAAAGGGATCCCCAAATCACCTTCAACGAAAAAGTAGTAGTCCCTCCAGTTAGAGTGAGAACTACTCGCTCCCGAGAACATGGCCTTCCTCGTCTTCGACCGTAAGGCCAGACACCCCCCGTACCCTGCAACATCATCCAACTGAACAAACTCCTAAACAACGTCAGAGTCCACAGTATCCCTTGAGCTTGCAACAGCTTCAGGAAGGAATACACGTAGGCAATGGCGTTGGGGGAAAGTTGTGCGGGAACGAGCTGGAAGGAGTTCAGGATCTCCCTAAACTCCGGCTGCAGCGGCAACATCAAGCCGTACTCCACTCAGTTCGGTCGAAGGTCGGCAGAAGGGGGGATGATCGTCAGGTTGGGGTTTCCTCTGAAACCCCTGGTGGTGTTGAGCACCTAGTGCTCCATCAGGAGAGACTCCTGATAGCTGGAATCTTTGTGGAACTGGTCGGCCAGCTCAGCCCACTCGATCTCTCCTCCTCCCATAGTTAAGATTCATTAAGGGCGGAACGAGGGTATCTCTTTTTCTCTCTCTTAGGGTTTGAGGGTGAACAGGCACGTCAGCTGCTCCTCGAGCAAGTTCTCCCTTTTAAAGGAAAATAGTTGTGCCCTTTCACCTTCTGACCGTCTGATCTCCTTGATCAGTGCGCAGGCGCCATCGCACTACTCGTACTCTCTGACTATCTCAGGAATCGAACTGGCGCACGGGTCTCGAAGCGACGCACGGATATCAAAGCATCGCTTCTCCCCGTTTCATCGTATGTCATCCACGATAGTTAGCTATCATGCACGAGGGTTCGAGGGATGATCATTCTTTTTCTTATGTCCAATATTCTAGTATCGTGCACGAGGATAGCTATCTCATCTTTCTGCTTAAAAATTTTCTTAGTTCATTTGTTGAGTTTTTACTTTCACTTATGAATTCATGTTCTCTTTTCGTAAACTTTGTCGTACCTGCTTCAAACACGAAAGAAAAGACATACAAAACAAGAATTCATGACAAGTTTTTGAAAAGAAAAATACATTTCATTAATGATAAAACTTATTACAGACTTATTTTTCTTTATCCTCACATGTTTCCTTCATGAGTACAAGAAAAAGAACAAAGAAAAATATAAGGCTTCAGAACTTAGACACCTGAAGTAGTAACCCTGATCTCCTAGCCAAAGGACCTCTCCTCTTTGAGACCACCTCTTCTCTGAATTTCTTCTTGGGGTTATCTATTTGAGAAATAGATCTTTCAAGTGCTGCAAAGGAAGAGGATCTCCCTATAAGGCTGAGGAGCTGGTTAAGGGTGGAAACCCATCACCTCTGGTTCCCTGGCCGATCCTGCTGCTGGACTAGGGGAGGGGACGTTCGTCCCAACCATCTGGCCTCCGGGGGAGTGGTCTGGCCTTCTTTAAGACTTCTCCGGAGGGGGCTAGTTGATGCCCCTAACTTGCATAGGACCTTGGTGGAGGAATCTCCTCTGGACAGTGGCTCTCGACTTCAAAGAACCTATTTGGTCCCTTAGGACCGCAGAAGGGAAGAACTGCTGGGCTTCTGATGTTCCCCTGGTTCAAGATACTTGCATCAACTAATGTCTGCAGAAGAACATCAAAAGCGACCTGGCTCTTCACGTGGTGACCCACCGGTGAGACGCTGACGATCTTCACCGCCCTCCTCATCGCTTCTTCCAGGTCCTCCATACGTCGTCCTCGCCACTCAGAGCTATTTTCCACTAAGGCCCGGAGGGAGCGGACCTCAGACTTCAGCAACTCCTCCCGGCGCTGGGCATCAAAGGAGACCTCTCTGACCTTGGCGGCCTCATCGCTCAGCCGCCTTCTTTCCTCTCTCAAAACCTCCCTCTCATCGTCCAACTCCCTTATTCTTTTTCGGAGGTCTTTAATGTGGGCGGAGTGGGCTTGATTCACATCTGCCAGATTGCGATGGAATTCTCCCCTCGCAATCTCACTTTTATTGGTCCACTCCGTGTTGACCAGAGCCAGGGAAGCCAACTTACCCTCCAATTGATGCAACTTCCCTAGCTCCTCCTTTTGATCACTCAGAGAGCGCTTTGTAACTTGAGACAAAGCGCCCTCCAACTCCCTTATCCTCTGAAGGTAGCGGGCCTCCACCTCCTCCTTGCCCTTCAGAGATCTTACCACCTCTAGAACCCTAGAGGTGTTCTCCAGAATCTTCTCCTCTTCCCTCCTTATCTCGAATAATCTGTCTTCCAGCACACTCCAGGCCCCTTCAGTGCCAAAGGTGGCGCTGGAAGTAGCTGGGAGGACCTTTCCCTTCTCCTTAGTCACCTCCTCCATCTTGCCTCCTAGCCCTTCAATGTCAGGAGTGCTTACAGAAGCAGTGATAAGGGACTCCCCTTTCTTCCCCATAGCCACCTCCTCCATCTTGGTGCCTTCCTCCTGCTCACTCTTCTTATCCTTCTCTTCCTTCTCCTCATCTCTTCGGGGGCTCAATGGAGGAAGAGAAAGGAGGAGGGGCTTCCTTTCTTCTCAGAAGCAGGGACTGGGACACCAAGGGAAGTAGGTCTACAAACCATCAGGGGTGACTCCCTCACATCTCTAGAGGAGGCCCCACACCCGGGAAGGAGCCGCTCAATCTCTTCATCCATGAGCAGGATCTTCCCCGGCGCCAGCCTCTTTCCTGTAGGTGTTTCGCCCACCAAGATCACCTCCTTCAAAACCCTAGCCTCTGGAGGCAATTTGGCAGAAGGATCAGAAACCACAACCACCTCAACATTCTTCGTGCTCACCAGCTCCTGCACTGACTCCAGCACCTGCGCCAGGGCACTGGCGACCTTGGCTGCCTGGGCTCCCACTTCTTCACTAGGAACCGCCCCGGCGTACGTCAGCGCCTCCTTTCGCGACACCTCTTCAGGCAGCACCTCTGGTCTCTTCTTTTCCAAAGGGGGAGCCTCAGCCGGAGCTCTGCCTGATCTCTACTTTTTGGAAATGCTCGCCAGGGCGGTCCATTCTTCTTTCTCCGCCATCTCTCTAGCTAATTTTTTCTCTCTTACAGGGGGGAAAACTTCAGAGTGAAGGCCCAAGGATACGAATCAGCGGGCGCCGCCCCCATCTTATCCTTGCAGGCCTTGGGCAGCACGTCCACCCTCGTGACGGTTCGCATTCTAGGACCCATATTAATATTCGTGCCCTAACAATGCGGGAGGCTGATGTTAACACGTGGTTCCTGCGCTGCATCCTAACCGTACACGTGACGCCCAGCTGGTCTCCATCTCGTTAATTGATTTGCTGACTCATCTCTGACTTTGCAGGACTTTTGACTAGGTCAAACCTCGGCCACGAGGGTTCAACTTAACCTCATTCCCGATATCCCAGGACCACCTCTGATAACATCGAGCACGAGGTTACGGACCAGCACCTGTCACAATCAGCTCCACCTAACAGCGCCGCTCCCCGTACAAGGCACCTTTTTTCAGGTCCGCAAATCAAAGATCCACATGCTCCAGCCATCACGGATCCCCAGAAGAAGTACCAGTATTAAAAGATATCATCCTTCCTTCTCAGCTGCAGGCCTCTCCGGTGGCAGACAAACAGCGCGAACCCAGAGCCCGTCCATCACCTTTTATCCAGAAAATCAGGGTGAAGCTACACACTCCAACAGCTATAAATACCGCTGAACAGTTCCCCACAAAAAAGGTAAGAGGTAGAGAAAAAGAAAAAGATGAAAGATCGGATCAACGATAAGAGACTATCTCCACTCTCATTGTAACAGAGCTCCGACGGAGGTGCTCTCTTCTTTTTCTTTTTCTTTCTTCTTTCCAAAAACACTGTACAAGCCAAGGCTACTTTTCCCTTTAGTAAAATATCTTCGCTGACCGTCCGGTGGACGTAGGAGATTTATTCCCTGAACCACCTTAAACCTCTGTGTGTTCCTCTGGATGCTCTGAACTGATTCTCCTTGAGCTTTCATTAACAGGCTCACCTCTTTGCGCGCCGCCGTCTCCCAGAACTTTCTTTCTTTTCAGTATTTCCTGGGACCCTGACCGACGATGCTATCCAACAGCTTTTTGACCTTTTGGATGGAATTAGCGAAGGTTGATCTATTTCCTTATAAATGTGATGTAATTCCTCTTGTAACTTTTTTTTTTTTGAAAAATGAATAAAAAGAAAGTTTTGTTTATCATATACCTGTTCATTCTGCTGTGTATGTATGTGTACCTTTGTATAAGATTTGGAATTTTCCGAAAAGCTTGTAACAGATATCCTGAATTTTGTAGTAGGTTTTTAAGTTTGGAATCTTCTGAAATCTATAGAGGAAGAGGAATATTGTAATAGTCAGGGTAGATCTCGCCCAAGCGGTATTCTCGACCCAATGCCACAAGGACATTGAGTCTGACACACCGTGCACGATACTTGGACTTTGTGACAAGGGCTAGCCTCGGGGATCCCTTTAGTAAAATTTGTAGATATTCCTGTGAACCTGTACAGGAGAGAAGTAACGATAGTAGTGGAGATCCTGCCTGAAGGGAGTTTATCTGACCCTATGCCAAAAGGACTTGTTCGTTTGAAATATCTTGTTCGATGTTTGTACTTAAGGCAAGGGCTGACCCTCTTGGGATGGCAATTATCCTAGTGGGAAGCGAAGGCACCCTGCTTAGGGGGGACCTGTATCTTGATTCGATAA
>KZ451919.1:1930043-1942547 GCA_002786265.1 Apostasia shenzhenica
AGGGTTTATTAAAATGGATGGTAGCTTTATCCAAATGTAGGGGTTTTCCAAAAACTATGGCAAAGGACTTTAAGCCTCCCAAAAATTCCAATGGCAATCCTAGAAAGGAGATCCAAACGGGAATAATGGTGGTTCTTGATCCGGCCGAAAACTATTTCCCATTTCCAAATCTTAAGCAGAAATTTTCCAATACGAAGATTCCCATCAGTCTAACTCAATCAAGGTCTTATTCGAAAGCAAATCTAACAAGTATATGTTTGGAGTCAAGCAAACTAACTTGGTGTGCCCCAGCGAAGTTCAGTGAATCAAAACTATTTCGAGTTTCCTTCAAGCTTGGTCTGCCTCTCAGGAAAAAGTCCAACGACTGAGAATTTGAGAGGATTCAATATTGTGGGTTTTTTTTTTTGATAAACCCATCACGAGGGGAGGGATCCATTCATCGAACATACTGAAGAAGATAAAGGTCCATAAGACTCTTATGGAAAAATGCAAAGATTAGACAATAGGAAAAAAAAAACTAAAAAGAGCCTTTTAAACACAATGATAAAATGCCCAACACAGGAGAAGAAACCATATAAAAGCCGAGTCCAATTGGCCCAGTAAATAGAACCTGAGACAATGGCCCAACCAGAACAAGCATATCAACAGTAATGGCTAAGAAGCTTTTGGCCCATAAAGAGCCCAACCTAAAGAAGAAATTGGCCCATCCGGAACACAAACATGCTTAGAAAATCGGCCCACAGAGAAAAAGAAGGAAAAAGCCCAATCTGATCTTGAAGCCCAAAGAAATATCCGAGAGGAAAATTCTGAAAATGTGCCCCTTTGACCAAAAATTCTGAAATCGTCATCCTTTAACCAGAAATTTAACAATTTTCTTTGACAAGAAATTCTGAAAACAACCCTCTTTGACACAAATTTTCAAAGAACTTGAAGAACTAAGAGGAGATTATTGCAGATAATCTTTACAAAAATCTTTTATCGCAATTAATTTGTCATCCTCTAAAATCTCTCCAATAGGGATGATGTTCTCATTAAGAAAATCGTTTGCAAAATCTTCACTTTCGGGGAAACACATGCAATAACCATCAATATTATTGGGGTATTCTTCATGAATAAATTCCCAAGAAGTTTTATGTTTTTCAAAGTCAACATATAGATATGCTTTATTCCCAAGGCTTCTACAAGGTAATATTTTATATGGGTTAGAATCCATAGGAGAAGTTGGGCCGTGGTTTAGAGCACAAATCTTTTCCTTTGGGCTTCTGTTTTCTACTTGTTCTTTCTTCTTTGAGTTTCCATTAAAAAGGCCATTAATTTGGGCTTAATTTTCTTGGGCCTTTTTATTCTTTTTGGATTTCTTCTTTTCAACTTTGTTCCATGGTTCATCATGTATGTCATCACCAATAGGTAAATCAAGGCTCATATCAAATTGATTTTCTAATTTAACTGGTTTTTGTGGGCCTTGGGCTTAGGCAAACAATTCTTCTTTGGATTGATCTTCAATGGCAAGACCAAGTTGAGCTTGGGCCTTCAACTTAGATTTTTTGCTTTGAATCTTCACCCAAGTATCATAACTTCCTGTTAGTGGGCTTGTTGGACTTCCTATCAATATGAAACGTTTTTCTTCTTGGGCTATAGGATCACATAAGATAAGAAATGGATCTTCAAGAATTGTAGAAGTTTCTTTTGGGCGTTGATTTTTCTCAACCCATTTACACTTTATGGGTGCTATCCGGGTTAGATTGATACTATTAGTGCTTTTTGGGTCTTCATTTCCTTGACCATATACATTTTTTTCTTGACTTTCAACTCAGGATTCTTAATATAGCATAGTTCAGTAGAATGACCCAATTTAGAGCAATATGTACAGTAAAGAGGAAATTTGTCAAACTTGATAGGTTGTCTAAATCTAGTTTTACCCCCAAGAGAGATAAAAATTTCGTCAGGATAATATTGGGTAATATCAACTTTCACCATAATACGAGCAACTGAAGAACGAGTTAAGTTAGTGTGACTTGTCGAGTTGAACAGATCTACTAAAAAAAGTAGCAAATGACCTTAGACTTAGCCAAAATTCAATAGATAGACCAGGAAATTCAAGCCAAACAGGAATAATAGGCGATTCTTATCTGGGTCGAAAACCCGGTTCCCACTTCCAAATTTTAATGGGAACATTATCTTGCATGTAGTAAGTTCCTTTTTGTCTAACCCGATTAAAATCTGATTCAAGAGTAAATTGAATCAAAATATATTTTTGGTCATAAAGCCCAACCTGAAAAGCACCCACAAAATCCAAAGAAATGAAAAATAACCTGATATCATCCATAGTAGGCCGTTTAATTGGAAATTTTCCAACAGCTATCCATCCAAATTTTGTTGACATATTGGTAATTTCCTTTTTAGAAAAAATAAAAGTAGGAAGGCCATTCATAATTTGGAAAGGTTTAATCACTCCATCCTCCATGATCTTCGAAAATTCAGGAATTGATGGGCAAGAAATAATTTCAGCAAAAGATCTACCTTTCCAAGCTCCATGTTCTTGATTAGATGTCATTTCTGCTCCATTAAATAGTTGCAAATCAGAAAATTTGGCAAAATTGTGCCCTTTGTCATTATTTTTGCCTTCTGTAAATTAATTTCCCTCCTCTAATTTCAAATTCAAATTTGAAATTTGAAATCAAATAGGAGTAAATTAGGGAAATCAAAAGGCAACAATCCCCTCAGATCCTTTTCTGCTCCCAAAAACGCGTTATTTCCGCGTCTGCCTGCGCCTGAGCGCGTCTGCCCGCGTTGGCCCGCACTGGCCCCCTGCGCCTGAGCGCGTCTGCCCGCGTTGGCCCGCACTGGCCCGAATGGGTCAGCCCGCAAACGCCTGGCCTGCACTCCAATTGGCCCGCATAGGCCCGTGGAGGAGAGATCCCGCCTTCACGTTGGTGACGTGTCGCTCAGAGGATCGAGCCCGCCAAAACACCCCCTGACGCCACTGACAGTCAAAGCGGAGGACCCGCCTGGGGCAGCGGGCTGGCAGGTCTGTCGCCCACTCGTCCCAACGGTCAGAAGCTGGGACGCGGAGAATACGCGGAGGGAACGCGGAGGGAACGCGGAGGGAACGCGGAGGGAACGCGGAGGGAACGTTTTCGGCACAGGAGCTTGAGTCCGGCGAGGAAGACTCCCGTTGCCGGAGGAAGAGGCCGGCATGGAGGAGGTGCGTGCACTCACCCCTCCAGAGCACATGGGGAGGCTGGAGTTCCGGCGGAGTAGGGTGGTGGAGGTTCCCCGTCGTTCGCAGAGGAGAGAGGAGGGGGGGCCGACGTCCAGGGGAGCATAGCCGGCGAGGGGGGCCTTCCACCAACACCTCAACATCTCTATCACCTGCGCCACTTCTGCCCCCTATTCATCTTCTACTTCTCCGGCGACTGACAAGAGGCCACCACCTGGCCTACTCACCGGAGACTCCAAAAGTTCCAACCATTGTCCATCCACGATCCGCCGCAGGGGAGGCTCTTCAACACAGACTGCGGCACCTACTGCCATCCGCGTCCCAACCGGGGGGAAGCTGGCCCAACTCCGAAGATGGAGAAGCTCTGCCCAGAAATTTCCTAGAGAGAGAGTGAGAGGGGAAGAATGGTGGTTTTGGGTTTAGGGTTTAGGGTTTAGGGTTTTAGGTTTTAGGATTTAGGGTTTAGGGTTTTTAGGGTTTTTAGGGTTTAGGGTTTAGGGTTTTTAGAGTTTAGGGTTTTTAGGGTTTAGGGTTTTTAAGGTTTAGGGTTTAGGGTTTAGAGTTTTTGGATTTAGAGTTTATGGTTTAGAGTTTTACAGTTTAGGGTTTAGAGTTTAGGGCTTAAAATCAAATTTATTTCATTTTTCATTCAATTACATTTAAAAATCATCTAATGATCATATAATTGCTAGTATTAAGTTATTAGCTTTCACACATTGATTAAGCATATCATGGTATTTCAACGGAGTCAATTTTATGAGACAATTTATATTAGCTAAGCTGATGTACGATTTCATTAATATCAAGCTATTTTATCTTAATACTAGCATACGATTTTGCATACGCATTCAAAGACTAGTTTGTTAATTAATAACACATTTGAACTGAACAATTCCTATCATAGAACGATAGATATCAATGAATTTAGGCTAAAGACACAAATTTAGAGGCAAATTCCATCCATGTCAAGTTATTTCAATTAAATTCTATTAATTATAGTAGTACTTAATGATTTTTTTATGTATGTGATTAGAATGATTGCGTTAAGGCATCGATCTAGCTTAGGGTTTAAAGTTTTTTTTTTTATAGATAAAGGGGGAGATAGTATTCATCGACCCCCGACCCGTAAACTAGAAAAGGAAAGGTTGGCCCAAGGCCATTACATGCTTGAGACATGAAAACAAGGAGGAAAAGGCCCAAGGAACATTACATAAGTGCTATGAATAAAGCATACAAAAGGCCTACCATGAGAAAGGCCTAATCTAAAATAGGATAAAAGCCCAACCGGGTTGGCCTAGTCCATCATGATAAGCAAAGCCAGAGGCCTGGCCCACCCCGGCCAATTAAAATGCAACCTTTTGAGAGGCCCATTATGAGAGCTCGGCCCAACAGAAAACCCCAAGTTAAGACCCAATATGGATAGCAAAGGGCCTAAAGCCCATCACCTTGAAAAAGGCCCAGCTCTTGATCAAGAGACCAAAGGCCTCAAATTAAATTGGGCCAATGCCCACAACAAAAGTTTATGAGGCCAAAATGAACTTCCATAGGCTTACCCAAGACCCAAAAAGATTAGGGGGAGGGAACAACAAAATTAAAATAAAGACTCAATAGCTTCAACAGAGGAGAAAAAGGGCCAGAACAGAGGTGTTACCATCATTTTTTTTTTGAAACCTCAGTGACCACTCTCACTTCCTCTGCTCTTGCTTCTAAGGAGATACCCAGATCCATAAGATACTCGAGGATAACAGACCAGGGAGGTGGTGGGATTAGTGGAAGGTGGGCATTGATGAGGAGGGCAAGGTGGAGAGATTGGAAGAGCATGAGCTTGGGTATGGGAGTTGGATACAAGAGACGCAATAAAAGGGTTAGTAAGATCTTGGGTAGTGGGGCTAAAGTGGGCTATGGGGGGGGGGGATGGCTTTAGGGGGAGGAGAGTTTTTTTCCTTCATTTCAGCTTTTTTATATTGGACTTTAACCCATGGGTGTTGGTCGTCCCCAGTGAGAGGGGCAGCCATTGCCATGGGCTCATTATCTGGACTTTGAGTGGGGCTAAAGCAGGCTTCAAAACAAGGGCCAAGATAATCTTGAGAAGAATTTCGTGAAGGAGGAACTTGATGGTCTTTAGGAGGTCCATTAAGAGGACAAGGGGATTGGGGATGGGGGGAAGAGGAGGAGGCAGGGATGGGAGGTTGAACTTGGGAGGGCTCAAGAAACTTCAAGGATGGAGGTGGGCTTATGGGTTCAAGTGTGGTTGAAGGGTGGGAGCTTTAGTTCTCAAGGTGGACTTGGAGAGGGGGTAAGGAGGATGGTGAAGGGCCCATTAAGGCCTTAGATGATTCAAGGCAATCATGGGCCTTTGAGGTGGACTCAAGAGGGGTGGATGGGTGGGCTAGAGCTTGGGCTTGGGATTGGGTTTGCACACATGGTGGGGGAAAGGGATTTCAAGAAGCGGACAAAGGGATGGGGGTGAACTTAAGGCTTGAAGGGGGACTTGACCCAAATCAGGTTGGTCCATAGGATTAGAACCAAAACCCTGAGGTGGGGTAAGGCGAGAGGAGGAGTGATCCAGGGGTTTAGGGATAGCCTGAGGTTGAGGAGAATTTTCGGGGTGGAATAATAGGATTGGGCTTGGGAAGGCCCAATATCTTCAATGTTGAGGGGGCTTGTAGCTTCTAGAGGAGGTGGATGTTGGGAGGCTAAGCGGGGCTCAAGCAGCTGGGCTTTGGATGGCCCACTAAAAATGGGTGGGCTATCATTAGGAGAGCTTAAGGTTTGATGAAGGGGGGAAGTGGGCCAAGACTAGGGTTGGTTTTTAATTTGGGATTTTTGAAATAGCATTTTTGGATTGAGTGCCCAATATTGAAATAATGATTACAGTATTCAGGTTTATTTTCAACAAAAACTTTCTGGGTGAATCCATTCCTACCTTCAACCGAAATGAAATTCTCTTCAGGGTGGATTTATCTCACATCTAACTCCACCAAAATGCGAGCGACATAAGATTGAGTGAAATTAGAGGTAGGTTTATCTACCTGAATAGGTTTGCCAAAGATAGAAGCTAAGGAGAAAAGGCTACCTTAAAATTCTATAGGCAGCCCTGGGAAAGCAAGCCAGACCAAAGAAAATGGGGATTCTTGGCCGGGCCTAAAACCAGTCTCCCATTTCCAAATTCTAAGGTAGTACTTGTTTAAAAAAAAGGTATTTCGTAGTCTAACCCTAACAAGATCCCTGTCGTCACTGAAGTGAATGAGGATGTGTTTTTTATCATATAACCCAATGTTCACGTCATCATAAAGCTGTAGAGAGCTAAAAAAATTCTGAATATTCTCCATGCTTGGTTTACCTTTTGGAAAGAGTCCAACAGCAGTAAGGGTAAATGGTTTCGACATGATTTGCATTTCATCAGACGAAAATGTGAAAGTATGCATACCATTCATAATTTCAGCCTTTTTAGAGACTGCATAATCAAGTTGTAGGGAAATTATACCTTTCTGTGGGCTTTCTGGGCTTGTTGAATGGGAGCTCTTCAGAATAGAAGCAAAGGAGGGATGGGGCCTGGCAAGTTGGGGCCCAGGCATGTCTAGAGGGGCCAGAGCCCTTATGTGGGCTTCCCGATGGCCCAGGTAAACTGGGGAACCCTGGCATCCCAATTACAGGCCTAGAAAATGGGCTGGCTGGAAGGCCTGATGGTCTTGCCTCAGATGGGCCAGGAATAAGAAGATGATGGGTCAGTCACAGCCGAAGGCCCAACACCACGAGGCCCAAGATCAGCTGTCCTTCTCAGGAGCACTGCCATCTCTTCCGGCCCAGCACAGAGAGGCGGGGAGCATGTAGGGCCCGCAAATGAGTGCAGGACAACTGGCGAGCGGGGGGCACGTTCCCGTCCAAGGTGGCAGGGAGCTGTCGGCCACCGCAAAAAACACGGCGCGGAAGCCATGCCAATAACGCGGGACTGTGCCAGGGGTGTCGCCGGCGTGCCTTCTGCTTCCAGAGCCGCGACCAGCCTGAGCGCCGACGACACCCTTGGAGCCGCTGGCAGCCTCCCACCGTTGGTGGGTTTAGAGAGAGAAGCTCTCCAAAACCAAAAACTAGAGAGAGAAAGGGAGGGCAAGAATGGATTTAGGGTTTTAGCATATAATTTAGGGTTTAAGGTTTTTTTTTTTTTTTTTTTTTCAATAATAAGGAGAAGATATTATTCATCGAGCCCCCGACCAATCAACAAGGCAACCATTTTGGCTAATGCCATTACATGAAGGATTGGAGGCCTAAGGCCCAAAACATAGAAAGATTTAGCTCCAGCCAATACATGATACATGAAGTAAAATAGGCCCAAAGGCACAAAACATACATAAGATAAGAGTGGGCCAAAGGCCCAAGGTACAGGCAGAATGAAGGCCCCAAGAGGAGCCCAAATTTTTCAAGTAGGTGAAGGGCCTACAAGGCCCAAATTGATACTTTGATTAAACAACTAATATCTACTATGTCGATGTATTTCAGTCGAAAATTGATATTTGATGATCTATTTGAGACATCTGATTGAGTTTAAATGAATAGGTATTTTTAAAGAATGATTTATGACATATTAATATATTTGAATTGAACAATATTATTTTTACATCTATTCATTGCAATAACATAAAATTCAAGTGGAGTAGAAGCGTTTAGAGAATAATTATATAATATAATAATTTATTTTAATTGAATATGAGAAATTATGCGGGTATTCAATTAGCTTTTATTGTATTTGAAGAGAATACAAGTAATTTGACTTTGATCTTGTTTATGTCAAGGCAATTTAACACAATACTCCATTTAAGCAACTAATATTTATTATATTAATGTATTTTAGCCGAAAATAAGTACTTGGTGAACTATTACGGACATCTGATTAGGTTTTAATGTAATATTATCAATTACGCATCTTTCTAATAGTATATTGATCTATTTTAAGCGAACAGTCACTTTTAGAGACTGATTTGTGATATATCACTATATTTGAATTGAATAACAATGTTTTTACAGCTATTCTTTATATTATGTTGAATTCAAGAAGAATACAAGCATTTATAGTATGATTTAATGCATAATAAATTAATTTAGCTGAATACTAGCAATTACATTAATATTCCATCATTTTTTATTGTATTTGAAGATAATACAAGCAATTTGATGATAATCTTGTCTATATGAAGGAAGTTTAATATAATACTCTGATTACACAACTAATATCTGCTATATCAATGTGTTTCAACTAAAAACAGATAACTGGCGAGATACTAGGGACATCTGATTATGTTTTAATGTAATATTAGCAGTTACATATCATTTTAACAGTATATCGATCTATTTTAAGCTAATATGTGCTTTTAGAGACTAATTTATGATATATTAATATATTTGAATTGAATAGTGATATTTTTACTCATATGCATTGTATTAACGTTGAATTCAAGAGGAATACTAAGCATTTAGAGTACGATTTATTACATATAACAAAATTAAATACTAGCAATTATGCGAGTATTCAATTAGTTTTTACTATATTTAAAAAGAATGCAAGTAATTTGACTTTGATCTTGTCTATATTAAGATATTTTAACAAAATACTCTAATTAAGTAATAAATATTTATCATATCGATGTATTTTAGCCGAAAATAGATATTTGGTGATCTATTAAAGATATCTGATTGAGTTTTTATGTAATACTGATAATTCCATATTTTTTTATAGTATATTGGTCTATTTTAAGCGAATAGACACTTTTAGAGACTGATTTGTGATACATCATTATATTTGAATTGAATAGTGACGTTTTTAGAGCTATTCTTTGCATTACATTGGATTCAAGTGGAATACAAATATTTATAGTACAATTCAATGCATAATAATTTAATTTAGCTGAATACTAGCAATTACATTAATATTCTATCACTTTTAATTGTATTTTAAGAGAATACAAGCAATTTGATGTTAATCTTATCTATATCAAGGAAATTTAATATAATACTCTGATTACATAATTAATGTTTGCTATATTGATATATTTCAGCCGAAAATAGATAATTAGCGAGATATTAAAGACATCTAATTGAGGTTTAATGTAATACCAGTAATTACATTTTTTTTTGACAGTATATAAAATAATTTAAAGCTAACAGGCACTTTCAGAGATTAATTTATGACATATTAATGTATTTGAACAGAATAATGACATGTTTAAAGCTATTCATTGGATTCACGTTAAATTCAAATAGAATACAAGCGTTCATAGTACGATTCATTGCATAATAAGTTATTTTAACTGAATACTAGTAATTATATAAGTATTCGCTTGAATTTGAAGTTATTGTAATGAATAAATGTAAAAATATCATTATTCAATTCAAATACATAATTATATCATAAATTAGTCTCTAAAAGTGCTTATTCATTTGACGTAATTGATAAACAGTTAAAAAGACATATAATTGCTGGTATTATATTAAAACTCAATTAAATGTCTCAAATAGATCGCCAAATATTAGTTTTCAGTTGAAATACATCGACATAACAAATATTAGTTATTTAATCAGAGTATTACGTTAAAATGCCTTCATAATAAGTTATTTTCTATGAATATGAGCAATTATGTGAGTATTCAATTAATTTTTCTTATATTTAAAGAGAATATAGGTAATTTGTCTTTGATCGTGTCTATATCAAGGCAATTTAACACAATACTTTGTTTAAGTAACTAATATTTGTTATATCGATTGAGTTTTAATATAATACCGATAATTACACATCTTTCTAATAATATATGGATCTATTTTAAGCAAACAGTCACTTTTAGAGACTAATTTGTTGCTTAAATAGATCGTCAAATATTTATTTTTGGCTGAAATACATTGATATAGCAAACATTAGTTGTGTAATCAGAGTATTATTTTAAAATATCTTCATATAGATTAGATCAAATTCAAATTATTGTCTTCTTTTTAAATATAATAAAAAGTGATTGACTACTCATATAATTGTTAGTATCTTGTTAAAATAATTTATTATATAGTGAATCGTATTCTAAATACTTGTATTCTGCTTGAATTCAACGTGATGCGAGGAATAGCTGACAAAATATTACTATTGAATTCAAAGACATTGACATGTCACAAATTAGTCTTTAAAAATGACTGTTCGCTTAAAATAGATCGATATACTATTAGAAAGATGTATAATTACTCGTATTATATTAAAACTCAATTAGATGTTCATAATAGTTCACCAATTACTTATTTTTGACTAAAATACATCAATATAATAAATATTTATGCTTAAATAAAGTATTGTGTTAAATTACCTTGATATAGACAAGATCAAAGATAAATTACTTGTATTTTTTTTAAATACAATAAAAACTAATTAAATACTCACATAATTGCTAGTATTCAGAAAAATAATTTATTATTTAATGAATCGTACTCTAAACGCTTGTATTCTGCTTGAATTTGATGTTATTGCAATGATCAGACGTAAAAATATCACTATTCAATACAAATACATTAATATGTCATAAATTAGTCTCTAAAAGTGCTTATTTATTTGAACTTGATTGATATACGATTAAAAAAAAGTGTAATTGCTTGTATTACAATAAAACTCAATCAGATATCCTAAATAGATCACCAAATTAGTTTTTAGCTGAAATACATTGACATAGCAAACATTAGTTATTTAGTCAGAGTATTACGTTAAAATACCTTCATATAGATAAGATTAAAGTTAAATTACTTGTATTCTCCTTAAATATAATAAAAAATGAGTGAATACTTATATAATTGCTAGTATTCAGTTAAAATAACTTATTATGCAATGAATCGTACTTTGAACGCCTGTATTCCATTTGAATTCAATGTTAATCCAATCACTATTCAATTCAAATACATTGATATGTCACAAATTAGTCTCTAAAAGTACCTATTAGCTTAAAATTGTTCGATATACTATCAAAAAGATATGTAATTATTAGTATTATATTAAACAGATATTAGATGTCCCTAATATCTCATCAATTATCTATTTTTGGCTGAAACACATTAATATAATAAATATTAGTTGTGTAATTAGAGTACCTTGTTAAACTTTCTTCATATAGACAAGATTAATTTTAAATTACTTATATTCTCTTCAAATATAATAAAAAGTGATAGAATATTAATGTAATTGCTAGTATTCAGCTAAATTAATTTATTATGCATTGAATCATACTATAAGTGTTTGTATTCCGTTTGAATTCAACATAATACAATGAATAGCTATAAAAATGTACTATTCAAGTCAAATACAATAGACCGTAGCCTGAAGCTCGAAAGTCCATGCCCTAAGAATGGATCCCATTGACCGCACTCCTAAGCTTGATTCCTGAAGTCTGAAGTTTGAAATTTTTCTATCACACAATACACTAGAAGCATTTTTCCATTTCACCCATCCTGCTTGAATTCTACTAATAACGTCATTATCTATTTCACCATTATTTTGAATAATTGATCCAAGACATCTAAAACGCTCACTCTTCTTGACAATTTGATCATCAATTGTCACATCTCCAATATACATATTTTTTTCTTGACTAAATATGTACTTCATATATTCAATTTTTTATCTATTGAGATGAAAACCTTTAGATTCTAGAGCGCTCCTCCAAAGCTCGAGTTTCACTTTAGCTCCCTCTTTAGTTTTCTCAACAAAAATAATATCATCTACAAAAAGCATACACTAAGGTACCTCATCTTAGATATGTCCAGTTAGGACTTTCATAATCAAAGCAAAAAAATACAGACTTAAAGCCGAGCCTTAGTGTAATCCAACTATAATAGAAAAATTCTTAGTCAAATCTTCTAGTGTCTGAACACAAATAACAACTCTTTTATACATATTTTTAATAACTTAAATATAAGCAGTGCAAATCCCTTTCTTTTCTAAAACTCTCCAAAATACTTCTCTTGAAATTTTATCATAATTTTTTTCTAAATAAATAAAAACCAAATGTGGTTTTCCTTTATCTCCTTAAACTTTTCCATTAAACTTCTCAATAAGTGAATAACTTCTATAGTAGATCTATCGAGTATAAAATGAAACTGATTTTCTGATACCTTAGTATTATTGGCCCAAAGGCTTCCCAAGAGGGGGGTGAATTGGGAATAATAAAATTTAGGCAATTAAATTGAGGCAATAAACCAATAGATAATTCAAACGATGAATAAGTTGAAAGAGATTTTCGCTTAAACAACCAAACATGATAAATACG
>KZ451919.1:1959409-1972792 GCA_002786265.1 Apostasia shenzhenica
GTAAGAGGAATGGAATCAAATCTGGAGGGGGAGGAGCTAGAGCGAGTGGAGTTCAGGGATTCTCACCCAAGGCCCAAGCCCTTCCCTATCCAGGATATCGATTCATTCCAGAATCAAATAATCCTGAGGGAAACACAATACAGATATATTCAGCATTAAGAAAATAAGAGTAACAGGGAGGCGTTTATATAGACCTCCATACAGACTGATTAAAAAAAGAAAAATACATAATGTAATAAATTCTTCACACAAACGAGGAAATACTAAATAACATGCCTAAAATAATGATCACTGAAATAGAAACAACTAATACAAAATAAATACGAGAAATAAAATCATCCCAAAATGGAATCTCCAATCAATCAGAATAAATAGGAGATTTCCAATCTATCGAGTCAGCGATCCGCAGCATCCATCTTTCCCAATCTGTCCTGATAGTCAATCAATCTAGATCGAAGCAGCATGGCTAGATCTCGGCCGTCGACGATAAACTCTGCCAGGAATGAATCGACGGTCGATCGTGGTGTCCCCACCAGCTTGGGGCTTCGATTTCAAGGATAAGGCTCCGGGCATGGAGCTTCAGGCTTTGGCATTCGAGATTTGGGCTTAGTTCTTCGAGCTTTTGGCTTCAGGCTTTAGGCCTTAGGATTCAGGTTTTGAGCTTGGTCCTTTGGGCTTCGGCTTAGACCTTATGCTTTCTAGGTTCGTGCTTCATGCTTCTGGCTTGGGCCTTTACGCTTCAGGCTTTGGACTTTGGGCTTTAGGCTTGGGACTTCAAGTTTGGGGGTTTGAGCTTTGATCTTCTGGCTTTTGAGCTCGGTATTGGGTCTTCAACCTTCTAAACTTGAGCTTTTGGCCTTCGGTCTTCTGGCTTTGGGCTTCAGCATTCATGCTTTAGACATGAGCATTCGAGTTTAAGCCTTCTGGCTTAGAGCTCAGGCCTTCAAGGTTTTGGATTCAAGATTAGATTTTTCACCTTCTGGCTTAGAGCTTAAGCCTACAAGGTTTTGGCTTCAAGGTTAGGTCTTTAGGCTTTTGGCTTTGGCCATCAAGCTTTGGGCTTTGGCTTTCTGGTTGGGCTTGGGCCATCATGCTTGGGCTTTTGGGCTTTGGGAAGCTGCCCTCAGGTTTCGAGTTTAGGCCTTGTGGCTTCGGGCTTGGGCTTCAGGCTTAAGATTTTGGGCTTCTAGTTTCAGGCTTAAGATTTTGGGCTTCTAGCTTCAGCCATCGGTCTTTGGCTTTCGAGCTTCAAGTTTTTGGAAATAATCTTCGGGCTTCTAGTTTGCACATAGAGGATTCAAGCTTCAGGCTTAGGCCATCAGGATTCGTGCTTTATTCATGGGCTTTTGCACTTTGGGCTTCAAGATTTGGGTTTGGGCATTTGGGCTTTTAGCTTCATATTTTGTGTTTAGTCTTGGAACTTCGGCCTTTAGGCCTTGTTTGCCTAGGAGTTTAAAATTAACCTGGTTTAATTTTAACCAGGCATATCACATCACACATAAAATTTAATATTAAAAATTAAATTTATTTCACATCCTACACATATTACTAAAATAATAACTAACTTATATCACATTCCTCACATATTCCAACATAATAACTAACTTTATATCACATCCCTCACATATCCCAATATAATAACTAACTTTATTTCACATCATTCACAACTTTTAATAAAAAAATATCTCTATCCAAATTTAATTTTAACCTTCTTAAATTTAACTTTACAAACAAACACACCCTTAAGGTTAATGCTTTGGGATTTGAGAAGATGCTTTAGGATTTGAGCCTCGGGCTCTAGGCTTAGTCCTTTAGTATTTGGGATTTAGGCTTGGGCTTGGGCCTTCAAACTTTGAGTTTCAGGATTCAAGCTTAGGCCATCGGTCGTCAAGCTTTGGTCTTCGGTCTTGGGCTTTCGACCTTTAGGCCTCAGGCCTTTAGGCTTTAGGCTTTGATATTTAGGCTTTAAGCCTTCGAACTTGTCACCACGAGCATGGTCCTTCGGACTTTTGGCTTCGGGCTTAAGAATTTGGGCTTCTATCTTTAGCCATCGGCCTTCGGGCTTCAAGCTTCAGACCTCGGGCTACGGTCTTCAGGCTTCGGTCTTCAAGCTTGCACATAAAGGTTTCAAGCTTTAGGCTTAGGCCATCAAGAATCGAACTTCAGGCACGGGCTTTTAGGTTTTAGGCTTCAAATTTTTAGCTTGGGAATTTGAGCATTAGACTTCATGCTTTGTATTTTAGGCTTTGGACTTTGGCCTTAGAGTTTGATGCTTTGGGATTTGAGCTTCAGGCTCCGTGCATAGTCTTTCAGTATTTGGGGTTCATGCTTCAGGATTGGGCCTTTGAACTTCTGGCTTCAAGATTCAAGTTTACACCTTCAGTCATTGGGCTTCGGTCTTCGAGCATGAGCTCTCAGGCTTTATGCTTTAGGCTTTAGGCTGTAACCTTCGACATTGGCCATTTGGCTTTCACACTCTGCACTTCTGGCTATAAGTTTCTAGATTTGGGCCTCAAGTATTGTGCTTTGGGCTTTGGGCATTGATCTTTGGGCCTGGACCTTCGATGTTTAGGCTTTGAGCTTCGGAGATCAAGCTTGGGCCCTCAGGCTTTGTGATTTAAGCATCAAGTTTAAGGGTTTAGGCTTTGGCCTTCAAACTTTGGGCTTCGGGTTCTAGGCCTTGGGCCTGGACCTTCAGGCTTCGGTACTACAATTTCGCTATTCAGGCTTTAGAAATCAGGAATCAAAGCTTTTGGTCATCAAATTTGGGCTTAGGACTTCAATATTTAGGCTTCTGGCACAGGCGTTTGAGCTTTGGGCCTCGGGCAAGACACTTTGGTTTTGGGCTTCGGGCCAAAGCCTTCGGGCCGAAGCCTTCGGGCAGAGGCCATCAGGCTTCAGCATTTAGGCTTGGTCTTTAGTGGTTAGGGCTTCGATTTTCGAGCTTTGGCCTTTCGATTTCTGTCTTGATGCTTTAGCCTTTGGGCTTCATGCTTCAGATTTTGGGCTTTAGGATTTGAGCTTTAGAGTTTGAGAATTGTCCTTGAGCCTTCAGATATTGGGATTGGGCTTCAGGATTTGGGACTTAAGCTTTGGGTTTGAGCTTCAACCTTCGGGCTTTCAGGCTCTGTCTTGAGTTTTCAACCTTCTGTCGTTGAGCTTTTGGCCTTTGGGCTTTGGTCTTTGGGCTTGGGCTTTGGGCTTGAGGGTTTGAGCTTCGGACTTGAGCCATCAAAGATTCAACCTTCGGGCTTCGGGCTTGAGAGTTCAAGTTTCAGGCTTTGGGCTTTGGCCTTTCGATTTTGGTCTTGTGCGTTCAAGTGTAGGTCTTCTGGCTTACAGCTAAGGCCTTCAAGCTTTTGGCTTCAAGCTTGGCCTTTTAACTTCTAGCTTTGGACATCTGCCTTTGAGCTTAAGGCTTCGGCTTTGGGGTTCGTCTTTTAGGTTGGCCTTGGGCCATCTAATCTTGGGCATTAGGCTTGGGTTTCAAGCTTCTCGTTTAGGCCTGTGGCTTAGGCCTTCAGACTTTTGACTTCAGGCTTAAGTCTTTGAGCTTCTAGCATCGGCCATCGGGCTTCGAGCTTCAGTCTTTAAGCTTGCACATGAAGGGTTCAAGCTTTTTCGAACTTCAGGCATGGGTTTTTGTGCTTTGGGTTTCAAATTTTAGGCTTAGGCATTAGGCTTCTTGCTTTGTATTTTAGGTTTGGCCTTTGGCCTTAGAGTTTGAAGCTTTAGGATTTGAGCTTTGGGCTCCTTGCATAGTCTTTTGAGTATTTGGGGTTGAGGCTTCGGGGTTGGTACTTCAAACTTTGAACTTCAGGTTTCAAGCTTCAGGCTTTGGGCCTTTTGATCATTGAGCTTCAAGCGTCGATCTTTTACCATCGGGCTTTGTTCATCAAGCTTTTATTTTTTATCATCAAGCCTTGATCTTTGATCAACGAGCTTTGACCTTTGATCATCAAGCTTCAAGCTTTGGCATTCAGGATTTGGGCATAGTTCTTCGAGCTTTGGGCTTCAGGCTTTAGGCCCTGGGATTCATCGAGCTTTAGGATTTAGGCTTTAGGTTACACCTTTTGGCTTCAGGATTTGGACTTGAGGCTTCAAGTTTAAGACTTCAGGCATTGGGCTTCTGGCTTGGCCCTTTGTACTTTGAGCTTCAAGATTTGGGTTTCAGGCTTCAAGCTTGAGCCTTCATGTTTTAGGCTTCAGGCTTTGGGATTTGAGCTTGAGGCTTTGAGTTTCGAGGATGAGGCTTTGGGCATGGAGCTTAAGTCTTTGGCGTTCGGGATTTGGGCATAGTTCTTCGAGCTTTGGGATTCTTTAAGCCTTGGGATTCAGATTTTGAGCTTGGGCTTTTAGGCTTCAGGCTTTGAAATTTGAGCTTGGGGCTTCAATTTCGGGGATAAGGCCTTGGGCATGGAGCTTCAGGCTTGGCATTCAGGATTTGGGCTTAGTCCTTCAAGCTTTTGGCTTCAGGATTTAGGCTTGGGATTTTGAACTTGGGCTTTTGGGCTTCGGCTTAGACCTTAAGCCATCTAGGTTCATGCTTCATGCTTCTGGCTTGGGGGCTTTAGGCATTGGGCTTTAGGCCTGGGACTTCAAGTTTGGTTGTTCGAGCTTTGATCTTTTGGCATCCGAGCTCGGTATGGGGTCTTCAACCTTCTGAACTTGAGCTTTTGGCCTTCGGTCTTCTGGCTTCTAGTTTCTGCATTCATGCTTTAGACATGAGCCTTCGAGTTTAGGCCTTCAGGCTTAGAGCTCAGACCTTCAAGGTTTTGGCTTCAAGATTAGAGTTTTGGCCTTCTGGCTTAGAGCTTAGGCCTACGAGGTTTTGGCTTCAAGACTAAGTTTTTAGGCTTTGTGCTTTGGCCATCAGCCTTCGGGCTTCGGGCTTCAGGCTTCGGGCTTCGGCTTTCCCGTTAGGCTTGGGCCATCGTGCTTGGGCCTTTGGATTTCAGGATATGGCCTCAGGTTTCGAGTTTAGGCCTTGTGGCTTCGGGCTTCAGCTTTGGGCTTTTAGCTTCAGGCTTAAGAATTTGGGCTTCTAACTTCAACCTTCAAGCTTCAAGTTACTGGAAACAGTCTTCGGGCTTCTAGTTTGCACATAGAGGGTTCAAGCTTCAGGCTTAGGCCATCAGGATTCATGCTTCATGCATGGGCTTTTGCACTTCGGGCTTCAAGATTTGGGTTTGGGCATTTGGGCTTTTAGCTTCATACTTTGTGTTTAGTCTTGGAACTTCGGCCTTTAAGGTTGAAGCTTCAGGATTTGAGCCACGGCCTCCGGTCTTAGTCCTTTAGTATTTGGGATTTAGGCTTTAGTCTTTAGGCTTGGGCCTTCGAACTTCAAGTTTCAGGATTCAAGCTTAGACTATCGGTCATCAGGCTTCGATCTTCGGGCTTGGGCTTTCGACCTTCAGGCCTCAGGCCTTAAGGTTTTAGGCTTCAACATTTAGGATTTAGGCCTTCAAACTTGTCGCTACAGGCATGGTCCTTTGGACTTTTGGCTTCAGGCTTAAGAATTTGGGCTTTTATCTTTAGCCATCGGCCTTTCGGCTTCAAGCTTCAGGCCTCGAGCTACGGTCTTCCGGCTTCGGTCTTCAAGCTTGCACATAACAGTTTCAAGCCTTAGGCTTAGGCCATCAGGATTTAAACTTCAAGCACGGGCTTTAGGCTTTAGGCTTCAAATTTTAGGCTTAGGCTTTTTAGCATTATACTTCATGCTTTGTATTTTAGGCTTTGGCTTTTAGTTTTATAGTTTGATGCTTTGGGATTTGAGCTTCAGGCTTTGAGTATAGTCTTTCAGTATTTAGGGTTCAGGCTTAGGGGTTGGGCCGTCGAACTTCGGGCTTTAGCATTTAAGCTTAGGCCTTAGGTCATTAGGCTTCGGTCTGCGGGCATGAGCTCTTGGGCTTTATGCTTTAGGCTTTATGCTTTAGCCTTCGGCATTGGCCCTTTGGTCTTTGAGCTTTGGGCTTTGGGCTTTGGGCTTTGAGCTTTGGGAGTGGGCCTTCGATGTTTTGGTTTTGAGCTTCAAACTTCAAGCTTGGGCCTTTGGGCTTTGGGATTTTAGCTTTAGGCTTCGGGGTTTTGGTTTTAGCCTTTGAACTTTGAGCTTCAAGTTCTAGGCCTTGGGCATGGACCTTCGAGCTTTGGTTTTGCACTTTCGGTCTTTGGGCTTTAGGATTCAGGAGTCAAGCTTGGGCTTTGGCTATCGGGTTTTAGGCTTGGGACTTCATGTTTCAGGCTTCCAACATGGGCCTTCAGGCTTTAGGCATGACCCTTTGTGCTTTTTCTTTGGGCTTCAGGCTTCAGGCTTCGGGCTTGGGCATTCGTCCGTCAGGCTTTGGCCTTCATGCTTAGGCCATCAGGCTTCAGCCTTCATGCTTAGGCCATCAGGCTTCAGCCTTCATGCTTAGGCCATCAGGCTTCATCCTTTAGGCTTGGTTTTTAGTGGTTTGGGGTTCGGTGTTTGGGCTTTGGCCTTTCGATCTCAGCTGGCTAAGGCCTTTGAGTTTTAGTGTTCATAGGCATTGTCCTATAGACTTCTGGCTTTAGCCTTTGGGGTTCGGCTTTTCTTTGACCTTAGACCATTTGGTTGTTGGCTGCTAGGGTCTTGCTTCATGCTTCTAGTTTGAGCCTTCGAGCTTCGGCCTTTTGGCATGGGCATTAAATTTAAACATTGGACTTCAAGCTAAGGCCTTTGGGCTTTAGTATTCATGGACTTTGAGCTACAGACTTCTGGCTTAGGCCTTTGGGCTTTGGTATTGACCTTACGCTATTCGGTTGTTAGCCATCAGGGTCATGCTTCATGCTTCTAGTTTGAGTTTTCGAGTGTCAGCCTTTTACTATGGGCTTTAAATTTAAACATTGGACTTTAGGCTAAGGCCATTGGGCTTTAGGCTAGGGCCTTGGGCTACAAGCTTTAGTATTTGGGCTTTGGGCTTTGGTCTTTGAGCTTCAGTATTCTGACTTGGGCTTTTTGGTTTCATACTTCAAGATGCAAGCTTGGTCCTCTCTGATCCATACTTCAAGCTTCAAGCTTCGATCTTTGGGCTTTAGATTTTGGTTGATGGGAGTTCTAATAGTTTGGTACTTTGGTCTACGGGCTAGGGCCTCAGGCATTGGGATTTTGGCTAGGGCTTTAGGCTCGGGCTTTAGGCCTTAGGCTTAAGCCATTTGGCTATAGGTTTTAGGGTTTAGGCTAGTGTTGATTGGATTTGATCTTTGGGGATGGGGATTCAAGCTTGACTCTCGGGCTTCAAGCCTCGGGCTTCGGCTTAAAAGCATTAGGCTTTGAGCTTCAGACTAGAGGAATTGGGCTTTAAGCTTTGGCTTTTGAGCTTTGGATTTTAGGCTTCAGGCTAGTGCCTTCGGGCTTCGATCTTCTTGGTTTTCTGATTAGGCTTCGGGCTTCGAGCTTTTGGCTTCAAGATTCTGGCTTCGAGCTTCAAGCTTGGGGCTTTGGGCTTCATGTATTGGCCTTCGGGATGCAGGCTTCATGCTTAAGGTTCTAGGGATCCAGCTTCGTGCTTTGGTCTTGGGCCTTCTGGCTTTGGGCATGGGCCTTTGCTCTTTAGGCTTTGGGACCAGGCTTAGGCATTCGGGCTTCAGACATTGACCTTTGAGATTTACGGTTCAGTCATCAGACATCAGCATTAGTCATTAGATTTTGGTCGACAGAAGTTCTAATAGTCTGCGACTTTGGTCTACGGGCTAAGGCCTTAGGCATTAGGATTTTGGCTTGGGCTTTAGGCTCGAGCTTCAGGCTTTAGGCTTGAGCCATTAGGCTTCAAGTTTTAAGGTTTAGGCTAGTGCTGATAGGCTTTGATCTTCGAGGTTAAGGATTCAGGCTTGACTCTTAGGTTTCAAGCCTCGGGCTTTAGCTTAGAGGCATTAGGCTTCGAGCTTCAGACTAGAGGCATTGGGCTTTACGCTTTGGCTTTCGAGCTTTAGATTTTAGGCTTTAGGCTAGTGCCTTTGAGATTCGATCTTCTTGGTTTTATGGTTAGGCTTCGGGCTTCGAGCTTTTGGCTTTGGGCTTCATGTTTTGGCCTTCGGGATGCAGGCTTCATGGTTAAGGTTCCAGGGATCCAGCTTTGTGCTTTTGTCTTGGGCCTTCTAGCTTTGGGTATGGGCCTTTGTGCTTTGGGCATTGGGCTTCAGGCTTAGGCATTCGGGCTTCAGACATTGACCTTCAAGGTTTAGGGTTCTGGTTTCTGACATCATGCATCGGGTATCAGGATTTGGGATTCGAACTTCATGCTTCAAGCTTTGGGCTTCGGGCTTTAGGCTTGGGATTTCTGGTTTGGAGGTTCGAGCCGGAAGGTCTCGGTATTGGGTCTTCGACCTTTTGAACTTGAGCTTTTGGCCTTTGGGCTTCAGCATTTATGCTTTAGACATGAGCCTTCGAGTTTAGGCCTTCTGTCTTAGAGCTCAGGCCTTCAAGGTCAGACATTTGGCCTTCTAGCTTAGAGCTTAGGCCTTCAAGGTTTTGGCTTCAAGATTAGGTTTTTAGGTTTTTGGCTTTGGCCACCAGCCTTTGAGCTTCGGGCTTCGGCTTTCAGGTTGGACCTAGGCCATCATGCTTGGGCCTTTGGGCTTTGGGATTCGGCCTTCGGGTTTTGAGTTTAGGCCTTGTGGCTTTGGGCTTGGGCTTTGGGCTTTAGGCGTAATAATTTGGGCTTGTAGCTTCGACCTTCGAGCTTCAAGTTTTTAGAAATGGTCTTCGGGCTTCGGTCTTCTAGTTTGAACATAAATAGTTCAAGCTTCAGGCTTAGGCCATTACATGCTTCAGGCAAGGGCTATTGCGCTTTGGGCTTTAAGATTTGGGTTTAGGCATTTGTGCTTTAGGCTTCATGCTTTGTGTTTTAGTCTTAGAACTTCAGCCTTTGAGGTTGAAGCTTCGGGATTTGAGCCTCAGGCTCCAAGCTTAGTCTTTTAGTATTTGGGGTTTAGGCATTGGGCTTGGGCCTTTGAACTTCGAGCTTCAGGATTGCAAGCTTAGGCCATCAGTCATCGGGCTTCGGTCTTCGGGCTTGGGCTTTCAACCTTGAGGCTTCGGGCCTTTAGGCTTTAGGCTTTGACATTTAGGCTTTACACCTTCAAACTTGTGGTTACGAGCATGGTCCTTCGGACTTTTGGCTACGAGCCTACAAATTTGGGCTTCTATCTTTAACCATCGGCCTTCGGGCTTCAAGCTTTAGACTTCGAGCTACGGTCTTTAGACTTCGATCTTCAAGTTTGCACATAAAGGTTTTAAGCTTTAAGCTTAGGCCATCAGGATTCGAACTACAGGCACGGTCTTTTAGGCTTTAGGCTTCAAATTTTAGGCTTGGTCTTTTTAGCATTAGGCTTCATGCTTTGTATTTTAGGCTTTGGCCTTTGGCCTTAGAGTTTGAAGCTTTGGATTAAAGCTTGGGGCTCCAGGCATAGTCTTTCAGCATTTGGGGTTCAGGCTTCACGCTTAGAACTGGGCTTCAAGTTACGGGGTTTGAGCATATGCCTTCGGCTTTGTGATTCGAGACTCAGGTTTGGCTTTTTAAACAATGGGCTTTGTGCTTCGGGCTTTAGGATTTAAGTTTTGGGCTTAGGGCTTTGACTTTTAGCCTCTGGGCAAAAGTTTGTGCTTCGAGTTTTTGGCATCATACTTTGGCTTTCAGCCTTCAGGTTTCTGGCTTGGGCCTTTGGGCTTAAGCTTTTGAGCTTCGAGTATCAAGCATCGGGCTTGGAATTTTGTGTTTCAGACTTCAATTATCAGGCTTTAGTATTGGGTCTTTCGGCTTCAGGTTTTTCGCATTGGTTGTTGAGCTTCTAACTTTAGACTTCAGATATAGGACCTTCATGCTTTGGGCTTTAAATTTGCTCTTTAGGGCTTTAAGCTTTGAACTTCGAGCCTCGGCTTCGGCCTTTGGGATTCAGCCTTTGGCATTTTAGCTCGGGCTTTGAAATTCAGGCTTCAAGCTTTAGACATCGTGTTTTGGACTTTGGGCTTTGTATTTCGAGCTTAGGGCTTCATGCTTTTAGCAACGCATATAGGGCTTTGGCCTTCAAGTTTAGGCATTCTGCCTTGGGCTTCAGCTTTTGGATTTTTGGCTTCAAATTTTGGCCTTCTGGTTGGGGCTGTGTGGCTTTAGGCTTTAGGCCTCAAGCTTAGGATTATCTTAGGCTATTGGACTTTGGGTTATAGGCTTTGGGCATATGTGTTCGGCCTTTGGCTTTCGGGCTTGTGCTTGGGTTTTCAGACTTTGAGCTTCGACCTTCGAGCTTCAGTATTCAATCTTGGAGATTTAGGCTTTCGGGCCTTATCCTTCCAGCTTTAGAAGCCTAAAGGCCCAAGCTAGAAATCCAAAAGGCCTGAATTGTGAAGCACAAAAGCTACTGCCCGAAGCCTAAAGCCCGAGAGACCAAGTTCAAATCCCTAACCCTGAAGATCAAAGCCCAAAAAATTGCCTAAACCCTGAAATGCGAAGCTTGAATGCCAAAGCCTGAAGTATTAAGGCTCGAGACAAAAGCTTGAAGCCTGAAGGCCTTAGCTCGAAGCACAAAGCTTGAAGCCGGAACCCTGAAGGCTCAAGCCTTAACTCAAAATGTGAAGCCTGAATATCGAAGCCTAAATCCTAAATCCTCAAGGCCGATGCCCGAAGCCTGAACTATGAAAACCAAAGCACGATGCCAGAAGGACAAAGTTCTAAGGAGAATCACAAAGCGTGAAGGCCGAAGCTTAAAACTTGAAGCACAAAAGCCTGAGCTCGAAGTCCAAAGGCCAAAACTTAAAGGCGGAATCCCCAAGGCCAAAACTCGAAGGACCTCGCTTGAAGCCCAAAAATTTAGGCCTTAATGCCTAAGCCCGATGCCCAAAGTTTGAAGCTCAAAACCCGGAGGCCAAAGCCTAAAGCCAAAAGTACAAAATCTGCAACTCAATGCCTAAATGCATTGCTATGCCCGAAGCATAAATACTGAAGGAACAACCCCAAAGCTCGAAGGCCAAAGCCTAAAGCCCGAAATCCCAGGCCTGGAGGCTCAAGCCTGAAACCCGAAGCCTTAAGCCCATTGCCCGAAGGCCGAAGTGCGAAGTTAGAAGCCTAAAGCCTAAAGGCCCAAGTTCGAAGCTCGAATCTTAATGCTCGAATCTCAATGCTCGAATGCTTGGGCCTCAAGACTAATGTTCGTTGGCACAAGCTTGAGTCCCTAGGCCTGAAGGCTTAATCCCAAAGCTTGAAGTCCAACATCTGATTGCCAAAGCCCGAACCTCGAAGCCCAAAGATCAAAGCCCAAGCCTGTATGACCAAGTCTGAATGGAATAAGCCCAAAGGCCTAAGCCCAAAGGCCTGAGCCTCAAGCTAGAAGCCACATTCTCGAAGCTTGAAGCTCGAGTCTCAAAGGCCCACGACCGATGCTCAAAGCTTGAAGCCTACTGCCTAACGACACAAGCTTGAAGCCCAAAGCCTGAAGCTCAAAGCACAAAGGCCGAATGTCAAATTCCGAAGGCCGAAAGTTGAAGCCCGAAGGCCAAAACCTGAAGCTCGATGCCCAAAGCCAGAAGGCCAAAGCCTAAAACTTGTAGCACGAAGGCCTAAGCTCTATGCCCATAACCGGAAGTCGGAAGGCCCATTTTTTAAGGCCAAATCCTAGAAGTCTATCCTCGAAGCCTGAAGCCCGAAGGCCAAGACCCGAAGCTTGAAGCCTCGTGCATAAAGTTGAAGGACGAACTAAAACCTCAATGCCCTACGGCCGAAGGAACAAGCTTGAATTCGAAAGCGCATTGGTGGATGGCCTAACCCCAAAGCACAAAGTCCGAAGACCTAAGCCCGATCCTTGAATACTAAACCTCATTGCCCGAAGACCCAAGACCAAATCCCAAAGGACTAAGCCCGAAGCTCGTTGCCCAAACCCCAAAAGGTTGAGTGCGAATGCTCGAAGCTACAGGCATAAGCCTAAAGCCAGAAAGGACATGCTCAAAGGCTAAGACCCGTAGCCCGATGGCCTAAGCCTGAAGCCTAAAAACCAAACTCTGAAGATCCATGCCCCATGCTTGAATCCTGAAGACCTAAGCGCGAAGCTCAAAGCTCGTATTCCTTTGTCCGAAGCCCAAAAGCCCAAGCTCAATGCGTGAAGCTAGAACCTTGAAGCCCAAGATTGAAGTGCCAACCCTAAAGGCCAAAAGTTGAAGGCCCAAGCCTACAGCCTGAAGGCCTAAGTCCAATGCTTGAAGCCTGAAGGCCAAAGCCCAAAGCATGAAGCCTAAAGCCCAAAGCCCAAAGCCTCAAAGCGTAAGCCCAAAGCCTAATGCCTGTAGGGCTAAGCCTAATGCCCGAAGCTTGAAGGAGGAAGGCCTAAGGCCAAACCTCAAAACACGAACGCCCATACCCGGAGCCCGAAGCCCAAAGCCCAAAGTCTGAAGGCCTGAAGCTTGAAAGTGGAAGGCCTATGGCCAAATCTCAAAATACGAATGCCCATACCTAAAGCCCGAAGCCTAAAGCTCGAAGGCCGAAGACTGAAGGCCGAAGCTCAATGGCAAAAGGCCCGATCCCGTAGCCCGATGCCTGAAGCCAAAATTTAGAAGGCCTAAGCTCGAAGGTTGAAGTCCCCGTGCCTTAAGCCTGATGCACAAAGCCAAAAGCCTAACAACCCAAGCTCGAAGCTCAATGCCAGATTGGTCAAGCTCGAAGCACAAAGCTTGAAGGCCGAAAGCTTACGCTCATAGTTTGAAGTCCAAAGACCCAAAGCAAAATCCCGAAGCCCATGTTCCCAAACCCAAAGCTTGAATCTGAAAGCTCAAAAATCGAAACTTGAAGTTCAGACACCCAAGCTTGAAGCCTAAAGCAGGAAGCCCGACACTGAAAATCCCAAGCCTGAAGGCCCAAGCCCAAAGCCCAAAGCTCGAATCCCCAAACTTGATGTCTGAACCCTAAAGGCACAAGATTTAATTCCAAAAATGAAAAGCCTGTAGCCTGAAGTCTAAAGCATAAAAGCCAAACTCATAGAAGAAGCCCGAAGGCCCCAGCCAGAAGCCCAAAGGCCAAAGCCTAAATCATAAAGCACAAAGACCAAAACCCGAAGCTTGAAGCCCGAGAGCCCAAGTTTGAATCCCTAACTCTTAAGATCAAAGCCCATTGGGGAAAGCCTGAACTTTAAAATACGAAGCTTGAAAGCCAAATCCTAAAGTGTGATGGCCCGAGATCATGCTCATGATCGTGCGGTGCTCCGGGGGGAAAATAATGGTGCTCTGGCGGGGGAAAGACCTGAAATGGAGGCCATCCAAACTGCTGTGAAAAATGATCTGTCATCCTCTGCATACCTGCCATCAGTCTGGTCTCCATAGAGTGCATATGATCGCGCACCTCAACTCTGAACTCCCCAAACTGAGACTGAAGCTCATGAATA
>KZ451919.1:1980499-1997667 GCA_002786265.1 Apostasia shenzhenica
GGGCATTGTCTTTAGGTATTTGGGGTTCAAGCTTCGGTGTTCGGCCTTCGAAATTTTGGCTTCAGGATTCAAGCTTAGGCCTTTGGTCATTAGGCTTCAATCTTCAGGCTTGGACTTTCGGGCTTCGAGCTTGGGCTTTCGGGCTTCAGGCTTCGAGCCTTTTGATCATTGAGCTTCGTGCTTCAATCTTCTATTATTGGCCTTTGTTCATGGAGATTTGAGCTTTGAGCTTTGAGCTTCGAGCTTCTAGCTTCTATCTTCGAGCTTCAAGATTTAGGCTTTAGGATTTGGGCTTGAGGCTTCGAGTTTAGGACTTCAAGTATTGGGCTTCTGGATTGGCCCTTCGTACTTTGGGCTTCAAAATTTGAGTTTCGGGCTTCAAGCTTGAGCCTTCATGTTTTAGGTTTCAGGCTTGGAGATTTGAGCTTGGAGCTTTGAGTTTCGGGGATGAGGCTTCTAGCATGGAGCTTCAGGCTTTGGTATTCAGGATTTGGGCTTAGTTCTTTAAGCTTTGGGCTTCAGGCTTTAGGCCTTAGGATTTAGCTTTTGAGCTTGGGCCTTTAGGCTTCATGATTTGGGATTTGAGCTTGAGGTTCTGATTTTGGGGACAAGGCTTCGGGCATGGAGCTTCATGCTCTGGCATTCGAGATTTGGGCTTAGTTCTTCAAGTTTTGGTCTTGGGATTTAGGTTTTGAGCTTGGGCCTTTGGGCTTCGGCTTGCACATAGAGTGTTCAAGCTTCAGGATTAGGCCATCAGGATTCGACCTTCAGGCGTTGGCTTTTGCGCTTTCGACTCCAAACTTCAGGCTTCAGCATTTGGGCTTTGGGCTTTCGGGCTTTGTGATTCAAGGCGAGAGGCCCAAGCCTAAAATAAAAGGCACGAAGCCTAAAGCCTATATGCCCAAGCCTGAAGTTTGAAGCTCAAAGCGCAAAAAACTCATGCCCGAAGCTCGAATCCTAATGGACTAATTTGAACCCTTTATGTGCATACTTGAAGACAGAAGCCCAAAGACTGTAGCCAGAAGGCCTAAACGAGAAGCCTAAAGCCCAAAGGCCCTAGACCAAAGCCCCCATCCCAAAGGTCCATGCCAAATGGCCCAAACCGGAATCTCGACCATTGCCAGAAGACCTAAACGAAAAGCTTGAAGCCCAAAGGCCTAAGCCTAAAGGCCCCATCCATAAGGTCCATGCCCAACAGCCCAAACCTAAATTCCGAAATCTGAAGGCCCATGCCAAAATTCGAAAGGTCGGAGGCCTAATCCTAAAGCATGAATCCAAAAACCCAGAAGCCCAAATCCAAAGCCCAAAGCTTGAAGCTTGAAGATCAGGGCTCAAGCCCAAATCTTTTAGCCAATAGCCCAAAAGCCCTACCCGGAACTACAAAGCCCGTAGCCCAAAGTATGAAGCACGAAGGCACAAACCTGAGCCTTAAACTCGAATGCTCAAACATGAATCCTAAAGCCCAATAACTAAAGGCCCCAACATGAATCCCAAAGCCCATCAGGATTCGAACTTCTGGCATCGGGTATAGTCTTTTAGTATTTGGGGTTCATCCTTCGATCTTGGGCCTTCAAACATTGGGCTTCAGGATTCATGCTTAGGCCTTCACACTTTAGGCATTCAACTTTAGGTTTTAGGCTTCAACATTGGCCTATTGGCCTTCACACTTTCTGTTTCAGGGTGTAAGATTCTGGATTTGGGCTTTAGGTATTGGGCTTTGGGGTGTAGGATTGGTCTTTGGAATTCGGGCCTTAAACTTTGGGTTTGAGCTTTGACCTTCAAGCTTCTGGGCTCGGTCTTTGGTATTTGACCTTCTGACATTGGACTTTTGGCCTTCGTTCTTTGAGCTTCAGCATTCTAGCTTCAGACCTGAGCCTTTGAGTTTACGCCTTCTGGCTTAGAGCTCAGTCCTTCAAGCTTTTGGCTTCAAGTCTAGGCCTTTAGGATTCTAGCTTTGACCATCAGGCTTTGAGCTTCGAGGTTTGGGCTTTAGGCTTCGGGCTTCAGGTTTCTGGTTAGGCCTAAGCATTCATGCTTGGACCTTTTTTTTTAAGCTTCATGCCCGGGATTAGTCTTACAGTATTTGGGGTTAGGGCTTCAGACTTGGGCCTTTAAACATTTGGCTTCAGGATTTAAGCTTAGCCCTTAGGTCATTGGGCTTTGACCTTCAAGCTTGGGCTTTCAAGCTTCAGGCCTTTAGGCTTTAGGCTTCAATAATTGGCCTTTGGCCTTCGGACTTTGTGTTTCAGGCTATGGGCTTTAGGCTTTTGGCCATTGGCTTTTGGCCTGGGGCTTTAGGCTTCAGTGTTTTGGATTTAGCCTTTGAACTTTGGGCTTTGGGTTCTAGGCTTTGGGCATGGACCTTCGAGCTTTAGTTTTGCAATTTTTGTCTTTGGGCTTTGGAATTCTAGCATCAAGCTTGGGCTTTGGCCATAGGGCTTTGGGCTTGGGACTTCATCTTTCAGGCTTCTGGCATGGACCTTCGGGGTTTAGGCATGACCCTATGTGCTTTTAGGATTTGGGCTTTGGCCTTAGGCATTCGTCCATCGGGCTTTGGCCTTTATGCATAGGCCATCAGGCTTCGGCATTTTGGCTTAGTCTTTAGTTGTTTGATGTTAGGTTGTTCGGGCTTTGGCTTTAGGATTTGAGCTTCAGACTTTGCTAATTGTGGCTTCGGACTTGAGCCTTCAGGATTCAATCTTGGAGCTTTGAGCTTGGGCCTTTTGATCTTTGAGCTTCGAGCTTTGATCTTCGATCATCGAGCTTTGTTTATAGAGCTTCAAGCTTCGATCTTCGATCATCGAGCTTCAGGATCTAGGCTTCAGGTTACACCTTTTGGCTTCAGGATTTGGGCTTGAGGCTTTCAGTTTATGATGTCTTGCATTGGGCTTTTGTCTTGTCCCTTCGCAATTTGGGCTTTGGGATCTGGGTTTTGGGCTTCAAGCGTGAGCCTTTATGTTTTAGGTTTCAGGCTTTGGGATTTGAGCTTGGGGCTTCGGGTTTTGGGGTTGACTTGAGCTTTTGTCCTTCGGGCTTATGGCTTCGGGCATTAGCATTCAAGCTTTAGACATGAGCCTTCGAGTTTAGGCCTTTTGGCTTAGAGCTTAGGCTTCCAAGGTTTTAGCTTCAAGATTAGGCCTTTAGGCTTTTGGCTTTGGCCATCAAATTTTGAGATTCTGATTACACAACTACTGTTTGCCATATAAATATATTTTAGCCGAAATCAGATATTTGGCGATCTATTTGGGACATCTAATTGAGTTTTATTGTTATACCATTAATTACACTTTTTTATGGTTTAGAGTTTGGGGTTTGGGGTTTGGGGTTTGGGGTTTGGAGTTTTAGGGTTTGGGGTTTGGGGTTTAGGGTTTTAGGGTTTGGGGTTTAGAGTTTTAGAGTTTAGAGTTTTTTTTATTCAAATAAGGGGAGATATTATTCATCGGGCCTCCGACCCCCAACCATAAAAGAAATAAGGTGTTAACATGTGGTTCAAGCGCTGCACCCCTACTGTACACGTGGCGTCTAGTTGGCCTTCAACTTTTATTTATTTACTAACTCACCTATTTGTTCTCACAGATTTCAGACCCGGTCAAACCTCGAACACGAGGGTTCAACTAAATCGCAGATACAAGAGGTCAACCAAGCCTCGTCCATGACAAGCCAGGACCATCTTTGGTAACATCGAGGACGATATTACAAAGCGGTGCCTGTCACAGTCAGCTTGACCCGACCGCGCCGTTCCCTATATAAGACACTTTTTCCAGACCCGCAAATCAAGGATCCGCATGCTCTGGTCATCACGGATCCCCAGAAGTAGTACCAATATTAAAAGATAGCATCCTTCTTTCGCGGCTTCTAGCCCCTCCGGCGGCCGACAAGCGACGCGAATTCGGACATTGTCCACCTCATTTCCTCCAGAAAGCAGGAGAAAGCTATGCATTCCATCGCCTACAAAAACCTCTGAACATTCTTCAGGCAGGAGAATTCAAAGATCAGAGTACAAGATCTGAAATCCAAGGTCCAAGAGAAAGGAACCACAAGAGTGGCCAGAGTGCAAACAGTCTCCCAGACTCTCTCACTCTCATTGTATTAGAGCCCCAATTGAGGAGCTCTCTGTTCCTCTCTTTCTCGTTTAGAAGCATTGTATTAGCCTTCACAGCTACTTTCTTCCATTAGTGAAACTTCTTTGCTAACCGCTCGGTGGATGTAGTGGATTTTCTCCCTGAACCACCTTAAATCTCTCTGTGTGCTCTTCTAGGTGCCCCTAACTCTCTTTTTCTCTCTCTCGTTCTTAAGCCTTAACCATCAGGCTATCCTTCTCTGCGCCTCGTCGTCTCTTAGGACTCTCTCTCTTTTTTGGTATTCCTTAGGATCCCCTACATCCTACGTCAACATCATCTGGTGCTTTCATTAAGACTCAGGGAAGATGGTGGCCAGAATGCGCAGAACCAACTTTGCTGCTCACAGTACACATGCAGAAGAACCCTCTGTTTGGGTGCCAGATGATAGAGCTTCAGCATCAACCTCTCGGTGCCATGCTGAATCTGCTTCCTCCTCTAGGAGTACTTGTGTCTCAGAGCTTCAAGGGATGCTCGTGAATTTCACTAACCTAGTCACTGGCCTAACAGCCCAACAGGCCATGATTCTCAAGCAGACTCAGCCAGTGTGCACAGTACTTCCTCTCCCGCTAGTCGCGGTAGCTCCTGCACCACTTTTGCCAGTTGCGGCGGCTCGAGAACCTCTTTCGCTGGTAGCTGCGGCCCTTGTACCCCTTCCTCCGGTTATCAAGGCTCTTGCTTCCGTACTTCCAGTCGTGGTGCCTTCTATTCAGACGTCTGGCTCTTCTCATCTGCCCAGACACCCCTTTCGCCCTCAGGAGGTTCACCAGAATCCTCTTCCACCTCACTCTCTACCACAGCCTGCTTTCCTTCCACCTGCCTTCCCTTCTTCCCTAGCCGGAAGAGACCCCCTCTTTCGAGGCATTCAGGTCCCTCATAATGGGCCTGACCCCTTCTTTGGACCGATGGATGGCAATGCTCCTTTTGCTGATGTCATCCAGCTGGCTCCAATCCCAGAAGACTTCAGGCTGCCCAGGCTTGAGGCCTACAGAGGCGCGACCAACCCCCACAAGCACGTTCAAGGGTTCGAGGCCGCATTCTGTTACCGCCAGCCGGACGAAGCCACTAAGTGCCACCTCTTAGCCAACACTTTGAAAGGGGCGGCATTCAGCTGGTTTGTCAAGCTGCCCAGGGGTCACATTTCCTCCTATGAACACTTGAAATGGGAGTTGATCGCCCATTTCATCAGTCAAACCCGAATGGACGTTTCTGACATGGTCCTTGCCAACATTAAGCAAGGCGAGAGGGAAAGCCTCCAAGATTACACCAACAGCTTCTTTGCCGCCACATCAGAAGCTGAAGATGTTGACCCTGCAGTGGCTATGCATCGGAATTTTATTGGAGGGGACCTCCAAGGCGGGGGGTTCTGTCCAAATCCTATATTTTTGGCTAAACCCTGGAGCTACCTCCAGAGCTGGTGCCAGAGCGCAGCCAGATTCATGCTCCTTGAGGATGCCGAGTCCTCTCCCTTGATATTTTCTGGAGCCAAGCAGGAGAAGAGAAAGAGTAAAACATGGGTGATGACCCCAACCATGAGGAATGTCATATTTTTAAGAGTTTGTGGTCGGAGATGAGGGGAAGCCATGACACGTCCAGCACTAGAAATATCTTTTCTCTCGGCCGCTTCCTGAGTCTATTCGCGGCCATCAAAACAAGGTTGGGTCGACCTGCTGGACCCAAGCCAGCCTTCAGGTCGGAGTGGATCCCGCATTATTGTAGAGTTTCCACGGGAACTAACGGCCACAAGCTTCACAACGTACCAAAGGCCTCAAAGCTCTGCTCGACAAAACTAGCAGATCAGGGTAAGCTTGAGGAGTTCATGCAGATGGCGCCGACCTTCACTGCTGCCCAGAAAGGAAAAGCCCCCGAAGCTATTGGGGCTCCTGCTAAAGCCTTGCCGACTCCAAGTCACAGCCAACAAGGGCGTCCTTACCCCCCAGCCGCCAGGATGATCAATGCCATCTTTAGCATTGACCCTGCCTGCTACTGTTCGCCGCCAAGAAGCTGAGGTCGGCGGTATCTCCGAGTAATATTCTTCATCCATCCCACTTACCTTCTACCAGGAAGATCTCCCCTAGCAGGGCAACTTGCACAATGACCCCATCGTGGTCGTCGCCCGTATAGCTGATTTTGATGTTCGACGAGTGCTCCTCGACACTAGGAGTGTCGTCGATATCCTATTCGAATCTGCCTTCCTCTAAATGGGGCTCAAGGAGGCAAACCTCCCTAGTGCTGGAACCACCTTACTCGGTTTCTCCTGGGAGAGGGTTCAACCTCTCGGATTTGTTGCCTTGCCCGTCTCCTTCAGTGATGACAATGGCCACGCCATGAACATGGTGAGCTTCGCTGTCATCAGAGCTAAGTCAGGCTACAACGCCATCTTTAGAAGGACAACACTTAATTCCTTTAGGATGGTGATTTCCATGCCTCATCTCTGCGCGAAGTTCCCTATCTCCAGCGACATTATCACCATCAGAAGAGATGTCAGGCAAGCTACCCGATGTTTCCAGATCACCGCATAGGTCGTAATCGATCAATTGGATCCCAGGAAATCTCAACCCGTTATATCGCAGGAAGGGGTCATCAATGTAACCTTGGGGGAGGAAGATTCTTCCAAAGTTGTAAACTTGTCCTCTTCCATGAATGATAAACAGTAGGCAAAAATCACTGCCATGCTTTCTTAGTACATCGATGTCTTTGCATGGTCTCCTGAAAATATTTTAGGCATTGGTAGGGTTGTCTGCAAGCACCACTTGAACACATCTAATACTGCCTCTCCTACAAAATAGAAGAAGAGGGTTATGGCAGGGGAGAGACAGGATGCCATCAAAGAAGAAGTCAACAAATTACTTGGAGCAGGTTACATTAGGGAGGTCCAATACCTCCAACGGCTCACCAACGTCATCATGATGAAAAAGGTGTTACGGAAAGTGGAGGATGTGCGTAGACTTCCATACATTGAATCAGGACTGCCCCAAAGATACTTACCCTTTCCCATGCATTAATACGATGGTAGTTTGTACCTTCGGGTTTGAGGTTATGAGTTTCTTGGATGCTTTCTCTAGGTATCATCAGATCAGGATGGCCAAAAAGGATGAAGAAAAGACTGTCTTCATCACTGACTTTGGCACATACTGCTACAACGTCTTACCTTTTGGTCTCAAGAATGTCGGCGCTACCTACCATTGCATGATTGATGATATCCTAGTCAAAAGCAAAACCTTAGAGGGACACCTCGGGGACCTCAGGGAAACACTTGACACCCTCCGAAGGTTTAACCTCAAACTTAATCCTGCTAAGTGCACCTTCAGAGCAACCTCAGGGAAATTTTTGGGCTATCTATTCTCAGCCGGAGGGATAGAGGTCAACTCAGATAAAATCTCAGTGATTTTGAGCATGCCCTCTCCTAAAATAGCAAAAGAGATTCAAAAACTAGCAGAGCAGATCAATAGCTTGGGCAGATTCATCTCAAAGGCCAGGGATCAATGTTCACCATTCTTTCGGTGCCCCTGCAACAACAAGGGGAGCCAATGGACCAACGAATGCGAAGCACTTTATAGAGCTAAAGAACTATCTTACCAAGGCCTCGATATTAGTGGCACCAAAGGAAAGAGCTGTCCTGTCTTTATACTTAGGTGTGTGTGACACCGCAGTCTCAGCGCTACTCATGGATGACGATAAGAGGGTACAATATCCAATCTTTTATATTAGCCACATACACCTAGACGCTGAAAGCCGGTACCCCACGCTGGAAAAACTTGCCCTAGCTCTCCTGATGACGGCAAGAAAGCTGCACCCATATTTTCAGTCCCACACTATCAACCACTCCTGAAGATACTACACACCCCCGAGGTCTCGGGAATATTGGTAATATTTTTGGGGATTCGTGATGGCCGGAGCATGCAGATCCTTGATTTACGGGTTTGGAAAAAGTGTGTCTTGTATGAGGAACGATGCGGTCGGGTCAAGCTAATTGTGATAGGCACCGCATTGTAATATTGTCCTCAACGTTACCAGGGATGGCCCTGGCTCGTCGTGGATAAGGCTTGGTTGACCTCTCGTATCCGAGGTTTGGTTGAACCCTCGTGTCTGAGGTTTGACCGGGTCTGAAACCTGTGAGAACAGATAGGTGCGTTAGTAAATAAATAAAAGCTGAAGGCCAGCTAGGCGCCATGTGTACAACAGTGCTGGAACCACGTGTTAACATCAGCCTCCCGTATTGTCAGGGTGCGAATATTAATATGAGCCCTAAAATGTGAACTATCGTGACGATGGACGTGCTGCCCGAAAGATATTAGGGTAAGATGGGGGCAGCGTCCGCCTATTCGGATTCTCCTTTTTTGTCCCCTAAAAATTTCTGCAAGAGGTCAAATCGTCAGAGAGAGATGGCAGAGAGGAAGAAGTGGGTGACTCTATCAAGTATCATAAAGAAGAGAGTCAGCGATCCTGGTTTAAGATACTTACATTAACCAATGTCTGTAGTAGAACATCAAAAGCCGCTTGATTCTCACATGGTGACCCAGCGGTGAGGTGCTGACGATATTCATTGCCTTCCTCACCGCTTCTTCCTGATCCTCCATACGTCATCCCCACCATCCAGAGCTATTCTCCACCAAGGCCCGCAAGGAGTGAACTTTAGACTTCAGCAACTCCTCCCGGCAACGAGCTTAGGAGGTCGCCCCCCTTTGCCCCCGATGAAACCTCCCTGGCCTTGGCCAGCTCCTCTCCTCTTTCAAAGCATCTTTCTCATCATATAACTTCTTTATCCTTTTCTGGAGGTCTTTGACATGAGCAGAATGGGCCTGGTTCACATCCGATAGGCTGCAGTGGAACTCTCCCCTCACAGCCTCACTCTTACTGGCCCATTCTGCGTTACTCAAAGCCAGGGAAGCCAACTTATCTTCCAGTTTATACAGCTTCCCTAGCTCCTCCCTGTGATCACTTTGAAAGCGCTTTGTGACCTGCAACAAAGCACCCTCCAACTCCTCTATTCTTCGTAGGTGGGAAGCCTCCACTTCCTCCTTGCCCTTCAGAGATTTTACTACCTCCAGAACCTTTGAGGTACTCCCCAGGATTTTCTCCTACTCCCTCCTTATTTCGAACAATCTTTCTCCCAGTACGCCCCATGTCGCCCCAATGTTGGGCGCAACATTGGAGGCAGCTAGAGGAACCCTCTCCTTCTCCTTAATTACTTCCTCCATCTTGCCTCCTGGCTCTTCAATGCCAAGGGCACTTCCTTCTTCCCTTTAGTCGCCTCCTCCATCTTACTGCCCTCTTCCTTCCTTCCATTTTCTTCTTTTTCCTCATCATTTAAGAGGTTCGCTGGAAGGAAAGAAAGGAAGAGGGGCTTCCATGAAATTCGGCAGTAGCCTATAATACTATAACAGTAAAAAAAGATACATTAAGTATAAAAGGTTCGATCCTCATCGAGAATCATGCAAAAATTGAGTGGGAGGGACATGCCCCTACGCCACTCTGTGTCATCTAAACAAGAAAAGAAAGCTACAAAATCGACCGCTCTATTAGCAGCTCTGTATACATGAGATATCTTGTATGACTTGAAGGCACAAAAAAGGTCGGCGATCTGGGCTGTGGTCTCGTTAGGGGGGTGTCCTCGGGCTGCCCGCTGAAGGTTCGCAATAATGACGGCTGAGTCGCCCTCTATCCAAATCCCGTCCGCCGTAGTCGCCCACTCCTGGGCGGCTGTCATCGCAATGAGTGCTCCCCTCGCTTCTGCTGTCAGAGTGGCATGAGTATAGAGCTTGAAACCAGTTGCTACTAGGAAATTCCCTTGATTATCACGAACAACTCCACCTGCGCCTGCCGCACCGTTCTGTTTAACGGAGCCGTCAAAGTTCACCTTAATCCATCATGGGGGTGGGGGATCCCAATGGGATGTAGAGTGGTAACAAGAGCCTTCAAGGCTGTTGGGATCCCAGTTCCCCACGTTGGATGAAGGTTATTCTTGAGCTTCACTAAAATGAACTAGTGCAGCTATTATTCTGGGCACCGGGAATGGTTTGTTGTGGACCCGATCATTGCGGGCTCGCCAAGAGTGGTACAATGCAGCCACCACACGGATGGACTGAGGATCAGTTGGATTTTGTTGAACTCGTGCTTGCAAGTTGCTGACAAAAATGTGCAGTAGATGACCATCGCGAGCTTGGGATGAGAGAGATGACGCTGCTGTGTCAGCCACCAAAGTTGGTGGCATGTCCGAGGAAGGATGCTGCTGCTATAGTAATAGAAATACCTACTGTAGCAGCAGCAGAAATGGATACTGCTGCTGCTACAGCAGGTTCAACTGCTGCAGCAGTAGTAGCTGGAGTTGCTGCTGTTGTAGCTGCAGCAGCAGCTGGGAATGCTGCTGTTGCTGCTGTTGCAGCAGCAATTGGAAATGCTGCTGTTGCTGCAGCAGCTCCCGCTAGTGTTCCTGTTGCAGCAGCAGTAGAATGTGCTGCTGCAGCAGCAGCAGAATGTGCTGCTGCAGCAGCAGCATTTGCTGCTGCTGTTCCTACGGCAGCAGCAGGTTGAGTTGCTGCTGTCGTAGTTGCAGCTGCCCGGGGCTGTGCACCGCACGGAGCAACAGTTGGGAGGCGGTTCCGCAGCCCCTATCTTGTACTGGAATCGCCGCAACCTGCAGAAAAAAAGTTAGCATAAAAGGGGTCCCTGCTGTTGCCAGCAATTCTGGGTGTTTTTTGTCGTGATATGTCTCCATCATCTTGCCAGTTGAGAGGGCTCAGAGTGGTGGGGCCAATATCGCGCTTTCTCTTGGACGGATTTTGTCCCGAGCCTTGCAAGGTATTGACAGTAGTAGTGCTAGCGGGACAGAAAGCTATAGCAGGAATGGGGACTGCAGGCTGTACTTTCTGCGCTTTAGCATTCAGCACATCTGTGGTGGTAGCCTTTCTTTTGTTTCACTTTCGACTGACTGGGGAATGCTGTGGGGGTGTCAAGGTGCTAGCAGGTAGCTCACAAGTGACCTCTTTTGTTAGCGGAACATCAACCCCTGTTGTTATCTCAGCCCCCTCCTATTGTAGGGCATCAAAGACGGCGCATGTGAAGTTGCACTCACAAACAAAGTGTTGCACATCCTCTTCAGCAGAGCATCCCCACGGTCATCTATCAGACTCCCTCAGATGCCTGCGCTTGAGCCAAGAGAAAGTGGGGATAGCATCACAACAAATCCTCCAGAGAAAAGTGACAAAGCGGGGCTGCGCGCGCAACTTCCAGACCCAGCTGTGTGGGAGTTCTCTGCCGCGAAAGAGATCTCTATACAGAGCTGCGGTGGGGGATTTGGTAGAATCAGACTTAAGCCAAATAAGGCTGTCCCTCTCCTCCTTGTCGAGCCTCGGTAGCCTACCTATTCTCAGCACTAACTCTGGGCCAAATATTTATGGAGCTCAGAATGGTTCCATTCACCGTTCGCTTGAAGGAGCTGCTGAATGTTCAATGGGGGGAGTTCAGTAGTATTGATGAAGGTAGGCCATCTCAAAAAGGGGTTGGAGTCAACCCAGGCATCTTCCATAACTTTGGTACTATCACCACGGCCAATCTTCCACATAGAGTTATGTAAGGCTATAGTCCCTCCCTAACAGATAAGTTTCCAAGCCCACGAATCACCCCTTTTGGTGGAGAAGGTAATCTCTCTGTTTCCGTACTTGGCCTGGAAGCATTTGACCCAAGGAGTGTCCGCATTATTAAGAAAGTTGAAGGCTAGTTTGGCCACGAGAATAGAGCGCCATTCCTCCAAACGGTGGATGCCCAACCCCCCAGCATTCTTTGGCTTGGTTACATGCTCCCATGCCACTAGATGAGCTGCATTCGAAGTTAGGTTGCCGCTGCATAGAAAGCGTCTAATTAACTTCTCAATCTCCACTAAAACATTATCAGGCACAAAGGTATGGGAGAGGGAGAAGATAGGAAAGGAGGTGAGCACGCTATTAATGAGTGTGACTCTGCCAGCAAGTGATAGGTGCCTGGTGCCCCACGAAGAGATTCTTCCCCTAACAGATTCAATAATATGGTGGAAGTCGGCTTTGACTGGCCTCCTGCTGATGAGCGGAATGCCCAAATACTTGCCCTCAGCTTGTGTACGGAACCCCCATTTATTAGCAATTATACGCTTTCTGCTTCCCTTCATCTTCTTGCTAAAACAAATGGAGGACTTAGCCTTATTGATTTTCTGTCCAGACCAACTGCAATAAGTATCGAAGATACTATTCAGAATTCTGACGGCTCTGCATGTGGCGGGGGCAAACATGAGAATGTCAAACAAAAGGTGGGTGATAAGGGGCCCATGTGCCGTAGTTCGGATCCCCAGCAAGTCATCTCTATTTTGGTGTTGGTTGATAAGGAGGGAAAGTAATTCAGAGCAGAGAATGAACAAATACGGAGACAAAGGGCAACCCTGTCGAAAGCCACAGGTTGCTTCTATCCAGATGGATTTCTATCCATTTATCATCAAAGTAAATCTCGGAGCTTCAACACATGCTAAGGCCCATCTGCTCCAGGTGTCAGGGAAGCCAAAGTGCTGAAGAATCTTTTGTAAAAAGTCCCACCTCATTCTGTCATAGGCCTGCTCCATATCAACTTTGATGGACATGTAGCCAGTGGAGGATTCAGAGGAAGCTAACTTCTGCAAGATCTCCTATGCTAGCAGGCAGTTGTCAGCAATGCCACGACCCGGAACAAAGGCTCCTTGCTCCTGAGAGATGAGAGAGCTGAGGACGTCCTTCACTCGATTGATAAGAACTTTGGCGTTTAAGCTTGGGCTTTGAAATTCAGGCTTCAAGCTTTAGACATTGTGTTTTGGTCTTTGGGCTTTGTATTTTGTGCTTAGGACTTCAACCTTTTAGCAACGCATATAGGGCTTTGGCCTTCAAGTTTAGGCATTCTGCTTTGGGCTTCAGCTTTTGGGATTCAGGCTTCAAATTTTGGCTTTCTGGTTGGAGCTGTGTGGCTTTAGGCTTTAGGCGTCAAGCTTGGGATTATCTTAGGTCATTGGACATCGGGTTATGGGCTTTGGGCATATGTGTTCGGCCTTTGGCTTTCGGGCTTGTGCTTGGGTTTTTAGACTTTGAGCTTCGACCTTCGAGCTTCGGCATTCAATCTTCGAGATTTAGGCTTTTGGGCTTTATCCTTCCGGCTTTAAAAGCCTAAAGGCTAGAAATACAAAGGTCTGAATCGTGAGGCATAAAAGCTAATGCCCGAAGCCTGAAGCCCGAGAGCCTAAGTTCAAATGCCTAACCCTGAAGATCAAATCCCCAAAGGGCAAGCCTAAACCTTGAAATACGAAGCTTGAATGCCAAAGCCTGAAGTGTGAAGGCCAGAAACAAAAGCTTGAAGCCTGAAGGCCTTAGCTCGAAGCACAAATCTTGAAGCCGGAACCCTGAAGGCTCATGCCTTAACTTGAAATGTGAGACCTGAAAATCTAAGCCTAAATCCCGAATTGTCAAGGTCGATGCCCGAAGTCTGAACCATGAAAACCAAGGCACGATGCTAGAAGGACAAAGTTCTAAGGAACAAGCTTGTTTCTGAAAGCTCGACGGCCGATGGCCTAATCCCAAAGCGCAAAGTTTGAAGACCTAAGCTAGATGCTTGAATACTAAAGCTCGTTGCCTGAAGACCCAAGACCAAACCGAAAGGACTAAGCCCGAAGCTCGATGCCTAAACCCCAATAGGTTGAAAGTGGATGCTCGAAGCCACAGGCATAAGCCTGAAGCCAAAAAGGCCAAGCTAAAAGGCTGAGACCCGTAGCTGGATGGTTTAAGCCTGAAGCCTAAAGACCAAACTCTGAAGATCCATGCCCCACTCTTGAAGCCTGAAGGCCTAAGCGTGAAGCTCAAAGCTCATAGTCCTTTGCCTGAAGCTTAAAAGCCCAAGCTTGATGCGTGAAGCCAGAACCCTGAAGGCCCAAGATTGAAGTGCCAACCCTAAAGGCCAAAAGTCGAAGGCCCAAGCCTAGAGCCCGAAGGCCCTCGCCCAACGCCTGAAGCCTAAAGCTCGAATGCCCAAGCCCAAAGCATGAAGCCTAAAGCCCAAAGCTCGAAGGCCGAGGCTGGATGGCAAAACGCCCGATCCCATAGCCCGATGCCCAAGCCAAAATTTAGAAGGCCCAAGCTCGAAGGTCGAAGTCCCCATGCCTTAAGCCCGATGCACGAAGCCAAAAGCCTGACGGCCCAAGCTCGAAGCTTGATGCCCGATTAGTCAAGCTCAAAGCACATAGCTTGAAGGCCGAAAGCCTACGCTAACAGTTTGAAGTCCAAAGACCTAAGCCAAAATCTCGAAGCCCAAGTTCCCAAACCCAAAACTTGAATCCGAAAGCTCATAAACCGAAACTCGAATTTTGTACGCCCAAGTTTGAAGCCTAAAGCAGGAAGCCCGATGCTAAAAATCCCAAGCCTGAAGGTCCAAGCCAAAGGCCCAAGGCCCGAATGCCCAAACTTGATGTCTGAACCTTGAAGGCACAAGCCTTACTTCCGAAAACAAAAAGTCTGTAGCCTGAAGTCTAAAGCATAAAAGCTAAGCTCATAGAAGAAGTCCGAAGGCCCTAGCTAGGAGCCCAAAGGCCAAAGCCTAAATCATGAAGCATAAAGACCAAAACCTGATGCCTGAAGCTCGAGAGCCTAAGTTCGAATTCCTAACTCTAAAGATCAAAGCCCATTGGCGAAAGCGTGGACTTCGAAATGTGAAGCTTGAAAGCCAAATCCTAAAGTGTGAAGGCTCGGGATTGAAGCCTGAAGATCGAAGGCCTTTGCTCGATGCACGAAGCCTGAATCTAAAGGCCTATGCCTGAATCATTAAGCCCAATGCCCAATGCCCGAAGCTTGAAGCATGAAAACTAAAGCATGATGCTAAACCCATAAAGTTCTAAGGCGAGATCACAATGCCTGATGGCCAAGGGTTGAAACCTAAAGCACAAAAGCCTAAGCACAAAGTACAAAGCACGATGCCCAAAAGCCGAAGTCGAAAGCCTGAAACCTGACAATTCATGCCTAAAGGTCGAAGGATAAACACCAAAACCTGAAAGCTGAAGACAAAGGTCTAACCTCGAAGGCCAAAGACCGAAGTCCAAAGCCCGTAGCTAGATGTCAGTAGGCTGACAGTCTAATCTCAAAGACCAAAGGATGAAGGACCATGCTTGAATCAACAAATTTAGTGGCCAGAGCCCCAAGCGTGATGGCCGATGACCCAATCTCAAAGCCTAAATCTTGAAGACCTAAGCCCGGTGCATGAATACTGAAGCCCAAAAGTCAAATGTCAAAGCTTGAAAGCTTATGCCAACAAAAACAAAAAAAAAACAAAAAAAAAAAAAAAGCTTGAAAGCTTATGCCCAAAACCACAAATCCCAAGCTCAAAGGCTGAGACCCATCATCCGAAGGCCTAAGCCTGACAGCTAAAGACTAAACCCCAAAGATCCATGCCTAAAGCCTGAAACTCAAAGCTTGTAGTCCTACACCCAAAGCCTAAAGGCCCAAGCTTGAATGACCAAGACTAAAACGCCAACCCTAAAGGCCAAAACTCAAAGGCCATAACCTGAAGCCTAAAGCCTGAACCCCAAAGCATGCAGCGTGAAGCTGATTGCCCAAATACGCAAGCCCAAAGCCCGAAGGCATAACCCCTAAGCCCAAAGCCTATAGGACAAACCTTAGAGCCCAAAGCTTGAAAGCCAAAACCAAAAATTTGAAGGTCAAAGGCCTGAGGACACATCCCAAAGCACCATGGCACATACCCAAAGCCCATAGCCCAAATCTTGAAGCCCAAAGCCTAAAGGCCTAAGCCCGATGGCAAAGGACCTATCCCGTAGACCAAATCCTGAAGCCAAAAGCCAAAAGTCCCAAGCCTTAATCCCAATGCATGAATTCCAAAGCCTGAAGGCCCAAGCTCAAAGCCCGATTGCTTGTTGCTCAAGCTCAAAGCACAAAGCTCGAAGCCTGAAGCTCTAAGCTAGAAGCTCGAAGCCCAAAGGCCCAAGCCTGAAGGCTTAAGTCCAAAGCCCGAACCTCGTAGGCTTAAGCCTGAAGCCTTAAGCCCATTGCCCAAAGGCCGAAGGCCGAAGCATGAAGCCTAAAGGCACAAGACTAAATTCGAAGTCTAAAGGCCAAAGATTGAAGCTCGAATTTCAAGGATTGAATGCCCAAGCTAGAAGACCGAAGTTTGTTGGCACAAGCTTCAATCCCTAGGTCTGAAGCCTGAAGACTTAATCTCAAAGATCGAAGTCCAACATTCGAATGCGCTTTCTCGAAGCTTGAAGCCCGAAGCCCGAAGCCTGAAGCCCACGAAGCACGAAGCCTGAAGCCCGATGCTTGAATCACAAAGCCTATAGGACTAACTATGAATCCCAAAGCCCAAAGGACAAAGCCTTAAGCCCCAAGCCACATTCTTACAGGTTTAAGCCCATAGTGATGCGGGACGGAAAAAGATGTCAGTGATATTTTATATTAATATTCAGCAAACTGAATTGGCAAATTATTTTAATTAAGAGAAAATATTTTCTAAATAAATTATACGATAAATAAGATTTTTGAATCCCGTAAATTAAGGTATTTTAAAATTAAATTAAATTGGATCGTATGATAAATAAGAATTTATCAATTTATAAGAAAATAATCGTAGAAGATTTTTGGAATTTTTAGTGGGGGACGTATTTTTGAAAATATCCCCAATGAAAGTGTAATGAGATTTGGAAAGAAAGGCAAGTTAAGTCCCAGATATATTGGACCTTTTGAAATACTGGAGAGAGTTGGGAATGTTGCTTATCGATTGGCATTACCACCTAAATTGATGGATTTTCATAATATTTTTCACGTCTCTATGTTAAGAAAATATGACCTTATCCTTCTCATGTTCTCAGTCAGTAAGATATAGAGATCAGAAGAGATATGTCTTATATAGAGAAACCTATTGGAATTCTTGATCGGAAAGATCAAGTATTGCGCAACAGAACAATTCCACTGGTGAAAATTTTATGGCAGCATCATACTTCTGAAGAAGCAACTTGGGAACGAGAAGATGAAGTCAGAAATAATTATCCCGAGCTCTTTGATT
>KZ451921.1:0-28032 GCA_002786265.1 Apostasia shenzhenica
GGAAAGGTGCACCAAGATGAGCTAAAACTCAGAGGAGATTTAGAGGTTGTGATTCTTTCTGAGAGTTCTGAGGCCTATTTATAGGGGGAGGTGAACTTATTAGGGCGGGACCGCCGGCGGTTAGTAGTTGGTGGTTGGGGAGGTGACATTAATAGGACGGGACCGTTGGTGGGTGAGAAGGTGGGAGGAAGTCAGAGGAGAAATAAATATATTTATATTTTATTTAAACTGATTGCAGGGAATGCTTATTTACCGTAGCAATTATTTTGAAGTACTCAGATGACAGATGTACTTATATTAAATTCAGAAGAATATATATACATATATGACTATAAACAGATATTTCTTAGGCGAGTTATTACACCTAAGATCCACTATTTTAGAGTATTTGGATGTAAGGTTTATTCTCTAAATACCAAAGATTATTTGGGCAAGTTTTCACCAAAAGCAGATGAAGAAATTTTTGTTAGATATTCCCTCACTAGTAAAGCTTATCGTGTCTATAATAAGCGGACACTAGAAATTGAGGAAACATCCAATATCGCATTCGATGAATCTAATTTTGTTTATCCAAGATATTTCCCTATAAATGATGACATTGAGGAGGAGGTAGCCAAGAAGCTAAATCAAGTCTAAATTCATGGGCATGTGGATGAACTAAAAAAATAAATTCAACAAAAAGGTGAAAAAAGCCCATCCTACACCTATGCTCCACCTCCACCTCAAGCTTGGAAGGTACTTCCTAAATACCCTTTAGATTAAGTTTTAGGTGATCCATCTCGTGGTGTGAAAACTATGTCATCTTTTAGGCAATTAGATAGTAATTTTGCATTAATTTCTCAAATTGAGCCTAAAAGTATCTATGAAGCATTGAGCGATCCAAATTGGATTATTGTCATGCAAGAGAAACTTGCTCAATTTGAAAGCAATCAAGTTTGGGAATTAGTTCCAAAATCGGATGATTACCCAATTATTGGTACTCGTTGGGTTTATAGAAACAAATTAGATGAAAATAGGGTCGAGGTTAGAAATAAGCTAGACTAGAGGCCCAAGATTTTAACTAAGTTGAAGGTCTTGACTATGATGAGATGTATGCTCTCGTAGCTCGTATCGAGTCGATTCGCATTCTTTTGGGGTTTGCTGCACATCGTGGTTTTAAATTATACCAAATGGATGTGAAAAGTGCTTTTTTGAATGGTTTTATTAAAGAACTTATTTTTGTTAAATAGCCACCAGGTTTTGAGAATATTGATTTTTCTGATCATATTTTCAAACTAAAGAAAGCACTTTATGAATTAAACCAAGCTCCTAGAGCTTGGTATGAGAGGCTTTCAAATTTTTTGGTATCTAGAGGCTTTAATTGTGGTAGAATAGACCCCACATTATTTAATAAAGATATAAATAAAGATATTTTTATTGCACAAATTTATGTAGATGATATAGTTTTTGGTTCCACTAACAAGATTTTCTTGAATGAGTTTACCACTCTCATGGAGAGTGAGTTTGAAATGAGCCTTGTATGTGAGCTTACATTCTTCTTGGGATTATAAGTCAAGCAAACTAAAGATAGTATTTACATCTCCCAAGAAAAATATGCCAAAGAACTAATGAAGAAATTTAGCATGAAAAAATCAAAGGAGATAGCTACTCCAATGGCAACAAATATAAAGCTTAACAGCGATGAAGGAGGTAAGTGCGTTGACCAAAAATTATATAGAAGCATGATAGGGAGTTTGCTCTATTTGACTCTAGTAGACCCGATATTATATTTTCTATTTGTCTATGTGCTAGGTTTCATCAAATTCAAAAGAGTCACATTTAGTTGTCGTTAAGCGAATTTTGAGGTATCTTAAAGGTATACTTAATGTAGGCTTATGGTATGCTAGAACAAGCACATTTGATTTGATTGGATATACTAACTCAGATTACGCAGGATGTAAATTAGATAGAAAAAGTACTAACGGAGGTTGTCAATCTCTTGGTTCCTCTCTTGTAAGTTGGTATAGTAGGAAATAAAATTGTGTAGTACTGTCATCTACTGAGGCTGAATATATTGCAGCTGGTAGTTGTGTAGCCCAACTCATATGGATGATGCACACCTTAAAGGACTATGACTTGAACTATAAGAAAGTGTTAGTTCTATGTGATAATATTAGTACAATAAACTTGACCAAAAATCTCATAAATTACTCTAGAACCATGCACATTGAAGTGAAATATCACTTCATTAGAGATCATGTAGCTAGAGGTGATATAGTATTAGAACATGTTGGATCTAAAACTAATTTAGCTGATATCTTCACCAAACCTCTCCCGGAAAATGAATTTACAAATTTAAGAAGAGAATTTGGAATGTGCGCAATAAGACACTAGTTTGATCACTTAAACTAACCTATATTAAACCATAGCAATTGTTGAGCCCTACACATGCTTTATATACATAATGCCTGATCATGGATTGCTTTATATACTTTTAAATAATATTATTGAGTTGTGAATAATTCATGTTATTTTTATCATTATATATAATGTAGCTCAATTATTATTTAGTTTGTACTGCAAATAGCTAAACTACTTTGACACCAAGTACTTAGAATCTTTAGCGCCTGTCAACTTTGATACCAAAAATCACATGAGCATGTTCGTTTTGATAAAAACATTTAAAAAAAATTAAGGGATTAGATGGCTTGATTAAAATTGGGTTTTTTTTTTTGGCAAATCAACCTATAAGATTAAAATCTCCATTTAATTTTACTTTGAGCTAAATTTTTTTACTCTTAGGGGATGATAACTGTGTCTGCAAATTTTCAAAAAAAAAATTGGTTTGTTTTTTATTTTTTAATGAAATTTCAAAGTTCAATTTTTTTATGATAACAAAACTGCAGTTACAGGCGACCTGAGGGCAACCTCCGGGCGATTCGAGGGCAACCGTAGGGCGACCCCAGGGCGACCCCAGGGCGACCGCCTCAAGTGAAGCTGAATTTTTTTTAATATTTCTTTTTTTTTTAATTTTTTAAAACCCTTGTTCTCTCGAGCCTCGTCGTCCCCCCCATCTCCCTCATCTTCGCATTCTTCCTCTCCCTGTCGTCGTCGCCGTCGCTATCACTGTCACCGACGCCATCGTAGTCGGAAAAGCTCACCGCCAACAGAGCTCCAAGCTCTCTCGCCTTCCTGCTCTCCTACACGACGCCGTCGCCGTCAGGGTCGCCGGCCACGCCCAATCTCCGTCGTGCCCTAGACCGCTGTCGAACCTGCGCAATCCGCCGCAGAAGACCGCCACACCTCCAGAGATTGTGATACCGTCCGCAACGAAGTTAGTGAGCTTCATCGTTGCCATTCTCTTATTTTTCGGTCGCTTTTTCCGCTCCAAATCTCGCAGCCACCACTCTATCACCGACGATTTTGCTTGGCTGCAGACAACTGCATCGGCACTGTTGATTAGATCATCTCCGACCACTGAGCCCTTTCACCTCTGTTCTCCCCATAGCAGTACAGATCCATCATTTGGTGATTCACCTTCCACGTCTCTCTTTGAAGGTTGATTTCCCTTCTTCACTTGCTATCTCTTTTAGTTTATTTGTTTTAGAATTTCATCACAATGGTGTCACCAAAAAGAGTCTTCAAACGACTCAAGAGAGGCCTTAGAGCACCATCCTCAAGCCAGACCTTGGAACCCTCACCTCTACCCTATTTTTCACCGATTGTCGTTCCAAACTAACCCCAACCTACCACTCAATTCATTCCTCAGCCTAGGGAAGCTGAAGATTATGATTGCTATCAGTTCTCCTCTAAAATTAAAGAAGTAAACTTTCGTCGGAATTTCTATGAGCCGATGAAAGTCTACAATTTTGATTTGAGCTTTTTTTAGGGCAATTGCAGTTTGTGCCCTCTTATTGATCACTACAGGTGGCGCAAATTCATCACTTGTAGATCAAATATTAATATTGATCTCTGCAGCCTCTTTTTCCATAACCTAGAGGTTACGCCTGACAAACCTCATCACATGACTACTCATATTCAGGAAAAAAATATTAAAATCACTCCCAGTGGTTTCAATAGTTTCTTAGGCATCGAGGACATTGACTCCTATTTTTTTCTCCTTTCCTGACTATATTCCTGATGAGACTATGATAGATCTTGTAGATGATATGTTCATGTATTTTTTTCATCAGACTCCAGACTATGGGTTCCATACTATGCTCAACAAATTCCTTCGATCTGAGCATATCCCTCTCTATTACTTTACTCTTGATTGTGTCATCATGATAGCCTCTAGGAACTGCACTTAAGTTCACATTGGCCACCTATTTTTGATATATGTCATAGTTCACCATCGTCCCTAAACTTTGGTTTTATTATCTTCTCTTGGATTCGTAGTAGACATGTACCCCTTCACAGTGATAGGGTATTCATGTCATATTGTCGTTTTATCACTGCTTATTTAGAATCCCTGGGAATAGATATCTCCAAAGGTGCTATTAAAAACTTGAAAAAATTAGCCAAAGTAGGTAGAGACAATATGATCTAAGTTGGATTAAATGTAAATATCTCTCCACTTACTTGGGCTGACGGAAAAGGACCTGAGGGTGCACCTCAAGATGAGCTTGAGGCTGATGCTGAGGAGACTGATATAGATAGGCCAGAACCTTCTCATGCTTCACATCATCATCAACCTACTTATTCCCACTCAGACAACCTGATTGCTATTCATGAGCTTTAGTCTCAGTTTGGGGAGTTCAGAGTTGAGGTGCGTGATCACATGCATTCTATGGAGATCAGACTGATGGCAAGTATGCAGAGGATGACAGATCGTTTTTCTCAGCAGTTTGAATGGCCTTCATTTCAGGTCTTTCCCCCGCCAGAGTATCATTATTTTCCCCAGGAGCACTACACAATCATGAGCATGATGGTGAGCAGTGATTGACTTGCTCCTTTCCTTATTTATATTATCTTTTGTATACCATATTACACTTTTGTACTTTAATTTTGTTGTTCTATTTCTCTTATATCATATTGTGTAAACTTATTTTCCTTTGTGATATTAGTATGGATCTTTCGTTTTATTTTTTGGCCCACTTGAGGTCTTGCAGACACCACCTGACCTTATCAGTAGGTCTCCTTTTTATGCTATTTTGTTTTCCTTCCTTTTCTTTTTGATGATTAGCAAAGTGAGAGAAGATATACGTTTAAGTTATAGAATTTATTAATTTTCTTTAAACTTCTAAAGTTATAAAAAATTTTGGAATGATATGAAAATATTTAGTCTTTGATATATTCATGTGTAGATGCTCTGTGATGTATATGTAAATATTTAGTCTTTGATATATGAAGGTGTATTTTATTTATGAGCATTATTACTATGTATATCTCTTATATTGTATCTTACTCTTTTGTTATTTTTAAGTCTATTTTCTAGGGAAAATTCTACCGAAATTTTTTATAAATTATTTAGCTAAATTTCACTCAAAAGGAATATTAATTAATATCCATTTTGAGGAGGAGTTTCTTTATTAAGAGAGAGTTTCTTTTTATAATATTATTTTTTTATATGATATCTTTTTCTTTAACTTAAACAAATTGTCAAACATCAAAAAGGGAGAGATTGTTGGTTCCTCACTTGTGGTAATATTGTGATTTTGATGTTTAACAATATGTTTAAGTTAATTTGTACTAACATAATTATTTAGTGTTCTTAATCTCAGATTTATTAAAATTGCATCTCAATTGTATACTAATATTGAGATCTAATTAAGTTGGAGAGAAAGGTTTGAGCATTGAAGATTAAGTGAAGCAAATTGTATTATTATTCTTTTTATTCTATTTGAGAGTAGAATTATTGTGAGGTTGATCTTGATTGCTAGAATAGCCTGGATATGAGTTTGAGCACTTAGAATCTCTGTAAGTTAACTAGATAATCTTAAAAGTTTAAATTCTCCTAATTATGTGGCCTAGTAGTGGTGAGATTATTCTAGATGTTTTTTTTATTGTGATAGCTCCACGGCAGCCTTGGGATAGTTGAAGGGTGACCTTCAGTAGTGAAGTCGACTTGAGGTCGACCCGAGGTCGACCTTCAGCATCGACCCTCAACAGAAACTTTAGTCATCTTGGGAGATTTTTCTAGATCTACCTTCAACAGCGACTCTCAACAAAAACTTTGGTCATCTTGGAGGATTTTTCCAGGTCGACCTAGAGGCGACCTCAGTGGTGAGGTTGACCTGAGATCGACCTTGGAAGTGATCGTTGGCCTATTTTTATCCTCCAACGGCTAGCTAGAAGTCGACCTCAGGTCTTTTCCTGCTCTTTTTTCTAGCCGTTGGAGCTCTTGTTATATAAAGAGATAGGGGTTGTTGGTATATTCTCTTGGCTCATATCTATTGTAATATTTTAGTTTTTCTTTTTTGCCTTCACTTTGTGTGTGAAGAGGGCATCCAAATAATGGTTGGAGGAGGTGAGTGAGTGAGCCCTCACTCTCACTTAAAAGTGAGGAGGGCCTCTAGTGAGTGGATAAAGGAGGATTTACATGGGCTTCTCCGCCAAAACCAAGGAGTGTGTTATAGTGATATATTTTCGATCGGGGTTGGGTGGATTAGGCTCTAATTTGAGTCAAACTATGTTATATCGTGTGTTCTTTGTGGATATGATATTTTCTTCTTGTCTGCACTTATATTTGCTTCCGCTTGTATTTTACACTAACTGTTATATCTAGTAAATTAAATTAAATTTTAATTACGTCTATTCACCCCCCTCTAAACGTCATACTTGATCCTACATTTGGTATCAGAGCAAAGACTTATACATAAGTTTAACCACTCAGAAGTAGTATGACTTCTACAAATTAAGAAGGCCAATCTATTCATAGGCCACCACTTTTTGATGGATCAGATTTTGCATATTGGAAAGTGAGGATGATTGCTTTCATTCAAACTAACTTTGATATGATGATTAGTTTTAAGAAAGGATATATGCCACCTAAGGATAAGGATGGATTAGAGTTAGATGAGAAAAATTAGAGTGAAAATGATATGAAAAGATATATGGCAAATGTGAGAGGTACACTACTTTACAATGTGTCTTAACCAAAGAAGAGGTTAATAAATTTTACAAGTACTACGTTATATCGTGTGTTCTTTGTGGATGTGATATTTTCTTCTTGTCTGCACTTATATTTACTTCCGCTTGTATTTTGCACTAATTATTATATCTAGTAAATTAAATTAAATTTTAATTCAGTCTATTCACCCCCCTAGACGTCATACTTGATCCTACATTACTGAGTATTACTGTTGGGTTTTAATAACTAATAGATTTAAAATATTGAAAGTCTCAACTATTCTCATGGTCTAATAGTAATATTTAAATTTATTTATTTAACTCAATTTAACAAAAATTTAAAATAAATTAAATTGGCAATTTAATTATCTTAAATTATTATAATAAAATATTAAAAAAAATCTACACTTAATTATGATAATCCACCATTAATTTTACTGATTTTATTTATTTTATAATATATAAATAAAGGGACTAATACATGTAATGAACTAAACAATGCAATACAAATATTGATTATACTCAAATATACAATATTAAAATAAATTAAATATATGTAGACTAGACTCATGACTCTGCTAGTTCTTACTAGATGATTAATTCTGATTATAGACATGTGAAAAATAAGTCAGGGTCATAAGAGACGTGATTTTAATAGGAGCCACAGAGTTCTCTAGAAATATCTAGCAAACCGACAATATACCAACTAGATGTCCACGTGATCAACTACCCAATCTCATATGCCCTCTGCCTATATAAGTCTACACGTGTCGAGTTTTTACTAAATCAAGGATATGCATAAGTATGTTTAACTAGATCGCGCCTGTTGACCTCACAATGATCATGATCTATAATCATCTCAATGTAATCGATAGTGTCATTAATATATTAAGATGATTTAGTGATCTTTGTTAAATCTATGATCTGCTTTTCTTTATGATTCAGCTCTATGACTATTTTCTCAACTTGACTTTCAACTTTTATTCTATAATTATTTTCCTCGTATATCTCATTCTCATACTTCTTGAACGCCTTAGCCAAGCTAGGATCTGCTATATAAATAGATATAGGTAAAAAATCGAATTTCAATGATTCAAAAAGAATGAAGGTCTCTATAGAGAACTCATTTACTAATTCTTTTGTGAGGAAATTAGATGGGTCACCTATAGTCTCAATAGGTCTAGCAATAGGAGTAGGAATTGAAGCAAAAGGTACTAGTATAAGATCATGTTGTTTAGGAACTATATAGTTAATTTTATAGGATGAAAGAGAATAACTCTTACATAATTAAGTTTTGTTTTCATCCCACGTCTCAAATGCCTAAACTTATCCCAAGGACATTAATCCTTTAAGTCTCTAATATAATATTTTGCTACACCAAGAAGCATTAATTTTGTATACTTAACTCTTTCTAACTCATTCTAACCACAATAATCAAAATAATAATCTAAATTATTTTCTCTTTATATGATAAATAGTCTGAATCATTAAAAAAATAAGAATTAATCGCGACTTCTTTTATGGATGGTGGTTTATTATGTGTGAATATACGGTCGAACTTAGCTATAAAGTCGACTAATATAGTTTTAATTTCAGTGCTTATGCTTGTACAAGATCAGAATATAGAGATGAAAAATATAATGCGAAATATATAAAAATAAATGCTCAAATAATATGTCGTAACCTAAACCATACTCTGATACCAAGCTAATGCAGAACGAAAAAAAATACAAATGATTTTTTAAATTTATATTAGCAAATTATTTTTAATTAAGTGCAAAATATTTGTAATAAATAAGATTCTTAAATTCCGCAAATTAAAATATTTTAAATTTAAAATTAAACTGGATCGTCTGATAAATTAAAATTTATCAAATTAGATTAGAGCGTCAGTTTAAATTCAATAAATCAGATCCAAGATTCAAGAATTTAGAACAGATGTCTCACACTTAAATCCAACAGTACTCATTCAAATAAATGTCAGGTAACACAATTAGAGCCAAATGAATAATCTAAGCTAAGAGAATAATTTTATATTGAAATCAAATAATTAGATTAATTTGATTTAAAAAAAATTATATTTTTAGCTAAAGAAATTCAAGTAGTAGCGAATCAGGTGAGGCGGACGGCTTGAGTCAGCGTACTCGGCAAAGTAGCGAGTCGAGCGGTGAAGAAAGTGATGAGTCGCCTCCCACTGGTCGGCGAGGCAGCATGCAGCAGAGGTGGGAGCATGTTAGAGGTAGGGAACGAGGAAGCAATGGACTTCGAAGGTGGGCAAGTTTCGGAGGTAAGAGAGTGTGCAAAGTGTTGGAGCACTCAAAGATGATCAGGAGAGAGAGAGAGAGAGAGAGAGAGAGAGAGAGGGGAGATTTTTTTTTGGAAAGTGGATAATTAGGCTAATTTGAAGATCTCACCAAAGGCTAACCCTATTATTTTGCTTCATCGGAATATTGACTCCTTAATTCGGATCTAAATTTTGAGGAAACTTAAATATAATTTCATCATCAAATGCTACTTATTATTACAATGTAAGACGATCTTTTTATATAGAGAGATCTCATAAAAAAAATTTGAAAATACAGCCTGGCCCCCTGCTCTCCCAACCAGCTGGATTCTATGGCGGGAACGCCGCCTATTGACTGACGAGGCTACCATTGGTGACCCTCTCTCTCTTTATAAATAGAACTTTCGAGAGCTATTTTGGGAGATCCAAAAGTTTAATTTCAGTGATTTTTCAAGCGTTGATCTCCTGCTGCTATGAAGAACATGTCTAGTAGTACTCCGACGCCAAGAAAGGAATCAAGGCATCTTGGTTTCAGGAAATGTTCAAAGAACTAACCATTGACTTGTCACCGTCTTATATCTTTATTCCATTTTCTACACTTTATTTCATTTTATTTGTAATCGATTATCTGTTTTTATCGTATTTCTTGTGCCAAGTTTGTTATTCTCATTTTATTTTTCTTATCTTCTGTCTAATTGTAATTGTACGAATAACCCACATATCCTTATTTAACTCATTGAATATTCATATTGTAATCTTTTATGTTGTTTATAATATGATGCTTCTGTTTTTTGTTAAATCTGTTATATTCACTTGGTAGATTATATCGTGCAGATTGTCGGTTAATATCTTGCAAGTATCCTTCTCCTTTTCTGCCTTTTTGTTTTTAATTAATAGGCTTCATATTAGGCTCAATAAAACATGAGCTCAAAAGAGAGCTTGATTTGAAGCACGCTTAAAAGATTGTTTGAAACATAACTAGCTGAGCTGAACTTGAGTTGTTCTTTTTTTTTTTAATGGGCTGATCTCGAGCGGCACCATCCAAGCGCTAGATAAGCTTGAGCCGAGCTTGAAGTCAGCTCAATTCATTTACAGCCTTACCAGGAAGGGTTCGTTTGGCTCAATAATTTTTTGTCTCAATATCATTTTCAAATTTCTTCTGGGATTTAGTTTTATTCCGTGAATTTGGGTATCTATATATAACCGAAACTTTTGACATCTAAATATCTCTGTTAAGGTTTAAAATTATTTATGAAATTGCTGTAGAATTTAATTTCAATCTCAAATATCACCAAGTTTAGTTCAAGTTCAAATTTAAGTTGGAATAAGATCTACAGGTTAACTTTGGCCCGTTGAGGCCTAGGCCTATAGATCATTACTAAAAAAATCTATCTTTATTTCGTAATATTACAAAATACTTTTATTTTATTAACTTTATGTTATATATATATTAACATAAAAGATATAGTTTATTTTACACCAGCTATAAGGCTTGTAGCGTTTTTGTTTTTTGAAAATTGAAATAATGGACCCTGCGGTGTTGAACCAACTGTTTCCAGCATTTCTTAAAAAAAAAAAAAAACTGTTTTCAGCCCAGACGTAAATCTATAACCATCATAACCTCAAACTAGAGAAAGTCAAAATTATGATGAAAAATACTCGAAAACATCTGAGGAACTGCATCAAATAATTTCATTTTTGTACAGAATCAGGTTCATATAAATGTTAGACAAAAATGTTACTACTATATCAACATAGTTATACAACGTTCTACCAGTAAATAGGATATGAGAAAAAGGATAAAAATGTATATATATATATTCAAAAATTGACTCCACTAAGAAACTTAGAATGTTCTAGGTTTTTTGAATTTCGATTACCAGCATCCAGCTTCTAATGCAAACGATTTGTGCTAAAGCAGAATTAAAAGAAAAGCCAGCAGTTTGAATCAAAACAATGATGGAAAGCTGAGCTTCCTCAGTATAGTCATATAGTTTGAAGGGTAGAGAGCTCCTCAACACTAATCACCACTATCCACATGACAACCATGGGAGTATTCATGTTGTAACGTGCATTCACTAGCAGGCTGCCAGCACCTGCTGATTATATGCCACAAAACCAGCTTGCTAGCCTGATTCCATGATGTTCAGATGGCAAAAAGCAATCAACCTGCCACTATATATCCTGGCGACCCTGCTTGGTGTTCAATTAAGTAGAGTTTGATCAAAATTATTCCAAGTTTTTGTCGACCAGTCAATCAAAATTAATCAACAAGTCAACACTCAGACTGATTTACGTGGAGCTAACAAAATTGAAAAGCTTAAACTAAACATGTAATTAGGGCTGGCAACACTAATTAAAACCAGAAGCTCGCTCAAATTTTAACTCGACTTAGAAATCAGCTAAGGATGGTCTATTTGGTAACTTGCCCATTATATATGACTAATTTTTTTAATTACTACACCGATAATTCTATCTAATTGCAAAACAATAACATCCTAAAAGACAAAAATGAAATACAAATAACCTGTTTCAAATTGTTGAATAACTGAATGTGGATGTCAAGTCACTGATCTGGTGAATCCACTGGCTGTTTGTAGAAACAAGAATCAGCAGATTGTTGAGCATCAGGCAGTTTATTTCGTTCACTCTGCACAAAGTTAATGCCAAGGTGGCATCAATATAAGTGACTTATAACTATAAGCATGATCCAATAGAACTGAAAGAGGCAATGCACAGCTCACACAAAAGGGTAGCTGCCATAAACAAAACAAATGGTTGGTATTGATTCGAGTTGAGGGGGGGAAATGGGAGGCGGAGAATAACCATAATTTCTGCCTATACATGCATTTATATTAGTAAATACATATGTGCTATACATTACATGCATATATTGAACATATAATGCTGAAAATTTTCAGTTGAACTGAATATTGGTTGGAAAAAATAGAATTCAAGGCAAAAGAAAATTTAGTCTATCTGGTAGGGGAGAGAGCTAGGCATTTTTATTCAAATATGGCCCCCAAATCATTCAATATCACCAGATGTTTGACATTACTCACATCACAATTCAGATCCATAACATGATCATCCAGGAACATTGATGGTCTAAAAATTATATGATTATCTGCATATTCATATTTCATAGAATAACTTAAAAAAAAAATGACAGGCATATGCCAATCATTAACGGAACCACAGGAATTAAGGGCTACCTAAGATGTACTACTACTTTCCTCCAATCTCTGCCTCTGATAAATAGAATCTCTCTGAACTAGGAAGCTTTGCTGTTCATAAAGATACAACAGACTTCAACTTATAAGGCTAAAGCTTCTTTTGAAAGTAAAAAATGTGTTGAGTTTGTTAACAGCATCTAGCATGTTCAATACAAAGGGAATAAATAAACCCATCAGCAAATAAACGAATGAGCATCAGAAGCTACAAAACAACAGATGTTAGGGAAAGAGCATAATAGACTTTTTTTCTTCTTTTTTTTTTCCTTGAAGTATGAAAATATAAATCAACGGTATTGGCTTTTAAAATGCTTGTAAGAAAACAAAAATACCAAGGACCCACTGGTGGCTTCTGCAAAGTATGAAGAGCACTGGCAGAAGTGAATTTCACCAAAAAAGGGAATTTCAAGGAGTACCAGCAGAGATACTAGTAGAGATGGTAATGACTCATTAAGCACTACAAAATCAAAGGTTTAAGAGGGGCATAATGGACTCAACTATTCCATGACAACAAAATAACTTATTTAATGAATAAAAAGAAGAACAGCAAAGAAAGCAAAAACAAGCAATTCAAAACAGTACAACAAAATTAAAAATGTTGATAAATATGCCAAACAACATGGATCAACTCAAAACTTAGTATTAGGCTCAATGAGAGAGTTACAACCATAAGAATAGGACATGAAACTAGATTGAGATGCGTTAAGCCCATGAAGCAGAAAAATCCTAATTGAAATATTTGAAAAAAGGGTTCAAAATATGGTGAAAAAGCAAAAAGAAAGTGACTGGCAATGAGAAAACTGCCGACAATAGTACCTACAGACTTGGATTTTCATTGATCAGGAATCAATAATTCTAATAGCACTACCTAAGAATCCAATCAAGGAAAAAGCTCTACCAAGGAAAACATTTCCACAATTGAAGGGAAAAAACCGTTTCCATCTGCATGATTGAACCACACAACATCCACCATGTCCATTGCAATTTACAAAAAGACCATAGTACCTGAGCATTAACATTGCTTTCTAGATTCTTCTGTTCCAATTCACTATTATGTGGCAGTTGCTGCTGTTGATAAGGCTGATAGTCCCGATGCTCATAAGGTGATTGGTGCTTTTGCTGCTCAGTTTGGGATGGCTGTTCTTGCATTGGCTGAATAAGCATCTGTTGCTGTAAATAATGCTGCTGAAGTTGAAGCTGCTGTTGTTGGAAAAGTAGGAATTGCTGCTGTTGCTGCTGCTGTTGTTGGAATAGATGCTGCTGTTGCAAGTAAAGCTGTTGTTGCTGCTGCTGTTGCAGGTGAAACTGTTGCAGCTGCTGAAAATATAAATATTGTTGCTGGTCAGATGTTTGTGAACTCTGCTGTTGAGGTTGGGTAGAAGCATCCTGTTTCTCTATCTGATTTTTTCTTTTTGTGGCATGTTGCTGCTGATCTGGGTTTCCAACATGTTCTGAAATACCATGTTGCAGATGTCCAAGGTCACGTTCTTGTTGGTTCTCAGGCAGATCTTGCTGTGAGCTTCTATGCTGTTGCTGCTGAAGATAATATAGTTGTTGATAATATTGCCAGATATGAGGAGGAAATCCTTGAAAACTTTGGTAGTATCCATAATGTTCATCAATTTGAGGCACATGAGTTTGTGAAGATTGTTGAGCTGGCTGAGCTTGTGTATGTGCAAAGGGTGTTTGCTGTATGTGCTGTCCCACGAAAGCAAGACTTGCGTTTGTGTGAGCTTGAGCAGCAACCATCTGGTATTCAGTATGGCTAACCTGGGGATTTTGTATGTTTGATAAAGCTGGAATTTGTGATGCATAGCTCTGATTTACAGAACCATGCATCAGTGGAGGGGCTTGCCATTGATTAGGTTGTGAAGAATGAACAAAACCATGAAGCAACGATCTCTGATCTTCAGTATATGCGGCAATAGCTGATAAATCCTGATTTGTTTTATTCTGTGCCTGGACTTCAAGCTGCAAGTTAGTGTTAGTTTCTGACATAGGTGCATTATTACTGGAAGGACGAGGAGGACCACTATCCTCTTCTGATCGAGATTCAAAATTCAAGCATCTCTTACCATTTGATTGCACTGCTGGCACGGCATCATCATAATCATTCTCCTTGAGTTTTCTTCCATCCTCCCTAGAAGATACTTCCTGAAGAGCTTCAGTGTCATGAGTTCCCCCTTGCTGAATTGCATGATTTGGAGAATTAATTGAGAGGTTATCCACTGTAGGAGGTTCTACATTTGTTTTAATCTCCTTTTTGAAACAGCTTTGAACTTGCATTTCAGTATCATGGAATTCTGAAAATGATTCTGGAATTTGAGCAACATTTTGAGATTCATTAACAATCTCATTGAGCACACCAATCTGTGCCCCTTCTGAAATAGACTGTTTGGGGATAGCTTCGGTGTCATCAAATGGTTCCAGTCCTTTGTTCTCATTGCCTGCGTTACCTTCTGTCTGCAGATCGCACTCAGAAGTCCCTTGAAGCAAAATAGTAGGTTTATCAATTGCAGAAGGATTTTTAACCAGACAATTACCATAAGATCCACAACGATAATCAGACAAATTGGTCGGCAGATCTTTTACTCCTTCAATCTTCTTGCCATATATTTGGATGCCATTGAAAGAGTGGTCATATGAAGCATGTGGCCTGAAGATACGAGGGAATAGTTTTCTATGACGATCCCATGCCTTCCTGATTTGATGAATAGTGCCGTGCAAATCAACAAACTGCTGACAAACAATTGAATTACTAGAATCATTCGTCTTATACACATCAACTATCATTAAAAGGGTCTATATCCTATATATTCTCTAATGGTAACTTTAGAGAAAGATGTATAGTAAGAAACTGATGCAGCGCGGAGATCGATTTTAGTCGATCCTAACGCTACCAATAAAGGACACGTGCCTAGGCTTTTATATATATATATATTCCCACCGAAATAAACATAATGTTCGACTCAAACAACTCGAATAAAATGCAGAAATAAAGATAACTATGTACAAGGTAATAAATTGTTATAATCTACGCTCGTGGTGTAGATTATAATGAAGTCATCGGTGCTGGTGATCTGGCGCTACATCAGAAACATGTACAACATACAATAAATCATGCATAGTTTATGATCGCTACATGCAGCTAAATTGAAAGCTTTTATTGCAAACATTAGAATGATAGGCTAATTACTAAAAATAGCTCCTGGGATTGTGAAATCATGATAAATCACCATAAATAATTGATGTTGGACAAAACGTTAGTTTGATATATGAAATTTAAGATCAATGACTTTAATCGATAAGTGTTTACAAATAAGCACAATGATTTTATAAATTTAATTATGTGGTAAATCGAGAAATTTTAATCCGCAAATCACACCCGATTTAAATCTAAAGTCAAATGACAACGTTGTTAAATAAATTTACTGAACTAAATCAGCCCAAACAATTAAATATTATCAAATCATATTTAGGATATCAAGGATTAAAATAAGCCCTTCAAAAACTAAATTTAGCTGTAATTACTTTAACTCTTAGATCTCTCAATTAGAGTGGATAAAAAAACTACAATATATAATTCCTAATTGAATAATAATAATAATAATTCCTAGTTGAAACTGATCATATCAAGATTTTAGGTTGTCATAGGAATTTGATTTCTTGGTCTTCACGTGCAGCAATATGATGTGATGATGGGCTGATTGCTCAAGTGAGCCTTAACGAGAACTTGAGCCATCAAACAAATTTAATGGGTTTCATGTCATTAAGGAAGAAAAAACATGCCATGGGTGTGAATAAAGATAAAATTAGCTTCAAACATGATGTGTCTTCAGTTCTCCTAAATAAGCTTTGAGTCATTATCAAATCAAATCTGAATATGACTAATATTTTTTAATTGATTTTAATTTGAATTTTGATTGAGCGATGCAATAGCATCTCGACCATTGGATTTATTGCTGATTCATATTCCCACCACTTATTGAAATCCTTATGCATCTTTTGTCCTTTTAGCAATGTGATTGAGTATTGCCCATTTGATAATCTCCATGGATTGCTGGGTAAGAAATCAATGTTTGGCTATGGAAGATAATAATGAAAGATGGATTTACAGAAGTAGAAAAGCAAATTGTTCTAGATGTAAAAGCAACAAGGACTTTTTTGGTCCATTTTGAAATTAATTGGCTCAAACTAGCAAATGAGGAATATAGATGAATATACATTAAGGACTTTCAAAGATTAGGAAAATAGAAATTACTTGGTTCTAGACAGCATTTTCAATTATTTTTACATTGGTTGTTTTGTCTGTCGTGGGAATACTGTGGCAGACATTTTAGTTAGAACACTGTTTACTAAAAAAATTACAAGTGAAATGGATGCATGCAAGTTGAATGCGACAACATTTGCATGTGTTATAGGGTATTCCTTTTTGTGGTGAGAAGGGTTATGGAATAGGATAGGCCTTAGAGGAGCACACTGAAAATTATTTACATTATTAATTCTCTTCGCATACCCTTGTACCAAACCATTTCTTATTATTTAACAATAATATAAAAATTTCAAAGTAGTTATTTTTGAAATGCCACTCTTTATCTATTTGGATTGATATAGATTATTTTATTATTTTAGCTTGTCAAATTTTTTAGATTTGACTTAGTCAACATCTTTTTATTTTCATTTATTTTGTTTATTCTTGTAGCACGTTTGGTTCTAAATCATCTATTCTATTTTAGACTATGATAAGTCTCTCTTTAAAGAGAGTTTGTAATTGAACATTTTGATTTAGAGCATGATTAATGCAACCCTAAATTTGAGTCAATTTGAGATTTTGGAGAAAATTAATATCTCAGAAGGGTAGAGACATTAAGTGAAAATTCTAGAAACTCCAGTTATCTTTTTTGAAAGAACAAAAAAGAAACAAGAAGTCTTTGTAACTAGTTCTATATTTATCCTAAATTTATTTAGTAATTTTATTTCCAGCATTTATTGTTGTATTTTCAAATTTTATTATGAGATCCGTAGATATAGAAATCATCTTACATTGTAATGGGATAACTTAATTTGACTAATAAAATGAGTTCAAAATTTTCTAAATGCCTAGATCCAAAATAAGAGATTGATATTTCAGTGAAAGAAAGGGTAAAGTTAATTTTTTGTGAGAATCCTTAAATAGCCTAATTATCCATTTTTATTCCGTTTGAAAAAAAAAATCCACCACTTTATTCTTTCGCATTCTTGCCCAGATTTGTCTCGCCCAACCTCACCAGGGAAGATTCCAACCACTATTCCCAAGCACACGCAACCAGCGAGCTTGCACACTATGTAGCACGTCCCACGCAAGCCTTCGGGCAACCCGCTAAGCCTGATTTGCATCGCTCCACACAGGCGAATCGAGCAAAAAACCAGCGCGACTCGCTCGCGTAGCCCTGCTCCCACTCACATGCATCTCGGGCACTAGTTGCAAGCACTCTCGCCCATCTGCCCCACCTCCGTCCATTGCTTTATAGTTCTACTCTGTCCGCTCAGCTCACACAGCTCATCATCTACTGCACAGGAGCTGCCCCAACGGCCGCCTGAGCCCACCTGCAAGAGATCCGCAATAGCCTTGCCAAAAGCTTTGTGTGAGTTCACTTGAGTGCACATGCAAGTGGTTTGCCGCACCCGCTTGCCGGCTTGCTCAGGCCAATCCTAAGCCGGGAAACTTATGTTATGGCATCTGAATTAATTCAATTGAAATTATATTGCCTGACTATAATTACTTAGTTGGCTCTAGCGTGTGATCCTTAATTTCTTAAAAGAGAATTGCTATTGGATTACTTATGAAAATTCTATCCTAACTTCTGAACCTCAAATCTAATCTGATAAATTAACTCAATATACCCTAATCTAATTGATAAATTTTTTATTTATCAGACAACCCAGTTTGATTTCAATTTTAAAATACTTTAGTTTGCGGGATTCAGAATCTTATTTATCATATATTTATTTTTCAAAAAATATTTAGTGTTTAATTAGAATAATTTGTTAATTAATTTTACTAATTATAAATTTACATATAATTTTCATTTTCAGCTTGCATCAAAGAGCATATCACATTTAGCTCCCATTCAGAAGGTTGAAAAGTGCCCGATTCAAATGAGTTCAGGTTACCTAATTACTAAATTTGTTATGACTTCAGTTTGTCAATTGATTGGCCATCTACCCTATCCTACATAAGATATTTATATAGTAAAACTTAACCAAGAACTCCCTAAGAATCCCCAACTTTACAAGTGCGACAAAGTAGATATCGCCTACACTTCGCTAAAGTGACGCTATAAATTCATTAAAATAGTTTGGCAAGAATATATCACGCACTTCCATTTAATCTAACAATAAGCAAGTCCACTAAGCATTTTAAAAATGAGATTTTATAGTGCATACTCTTTACAAATGAAATAGTTATGATAGGTGTGACTAGTAATTGATTTATTAGAAATTATGATACTTGAGAAATACTTGGGAAACAAATGGATTCAAATTAAATAAAGTTGTATTTGGTGATTTTTAAAGAAAGAAGTCATGCTACTTTGACATTAGGACAATAATCCTATTGTATGAGTATTTCAAATAACTCGTGACTATTATACATAATAGAACGCAAAAGATGGTGTTAATTATAGAATTAAGGCAGAATGGTTAAAATAAAAGAGTACAAAACAAGATTGCTATCGAACCAACTATATTATGCAGGAGTGTTGGGCAATTAAGTAGCAAAATATCTAAAAGATTGTTGTAGCTCAAATGCAACTGCAGGATAAGTGGTTACATCAGGGTGGATCACATTAAAAATAATTGCATCAAAAAGAGTAAGCATGCCTTATGAAAAATAAAATGAAAGAGAGGTACTCAAGGTGGTTTGATCATGCAAATCACTGACTTATAAATGCCTTCAACCATTTATACATCAATGAGAGGTAATCCACCTTTGGGATTAAGGCTTTACTTTGTTGTATATATAATGTCATTTGGATATATTGACAGTATATAATAGAACAGCCTAACAGGCATTATTTCAAGAAAAAACTATTTAAAAATTAGAGAAACTTTCATAGAACTTGTTGTAATGACCAAGGAAAGCAGGATAAAAATCATATAAAATAGAGAAACCAACTTGTAGTCTGCTCTTTTAAGTTCATTAAGGAAACAGAAACTTTTACCTATAGAAATAAGCTTCCAAAAAGCTGAAGTATATGATTCTAGGGCTTACTTTGTATTTGATTCACTAACCTTTAGATACAACTGTGAAATTTCTTCACGATCATGGGAGCTTAAAGCTGGTGATATATCTGACTCTGGAGATAATACAGAGACCAAGATAGAGTCTACTGAATCTATCTGACTACATCCTCCATGTGACATTATGAAGTCAAGAAATTCCTACAAAGAGTCAAGTAATCCAGTGGAATGCTGATTTTCAATCACAAAAACAACTGTAGAAAAGATTCGCAAGGACTACCAAGGGATGAAATTTATAAAGATTTGATACACTTAATGCTGAGCTGCAGTAACTATCAATATTCATGTTTGTGATGCAGTTATTCTAAAGGAAAAAAATTTGCAATATGACTTATTCAGTACTCAGGAGGCCACTCATTGGCATATGCCTGACCTAATTGTCTTCAAAACATGATATGATGGTATTAGAAATATCATGGGAAAAAGACACATTTGGAATTTTCAGTATCAAATATCCATAGAAGTACAAGTTGCAAAAAGAAATATCCATAAAAGTAGTTCAACAGAGAAATAAATTAGAACAAATTTGTGGAGGAAGGATAAATCTAGGACCTCAATGATGTGTTTGCATGGATTTTGTTGGATACCTTTGATGAAGACTGACTTAGCAGCATCTACACTACCAGATACCTGATTGTAAGAAGAAAATAAATATTAAATAAATTGGAAAAAAGAACTTGTACCCAAGTTAGATACCTTAGCAGGTTCATAATAATGAATTCTATTGTCAACAAAGGGGTAGTATAAGAATTTGTATACTATGCACACTTGAAATATCCAATGAGATGTAAGCAGAAGCAATATCTAACACTCAATCACTCTATGACATCGGACTCAACATGAAACCCACAAAACTACCAGTCTCACTATGAAAAAGTGTCCAGTAGTTTGGATGCTTTATTTTTCCGGTAATTTGTCCTTAGCCCACATTCAAGAAATTCCTCATATTATGTAAAATATTCAATAGCTCGGGTCTTCAACTTTTCAGGCTTAGAAGCAAAATAAAGCTCTCTTGGAAACATTTTAGAGAACAAACAAATTTGAAACAAGAGATCCTTCAAACAAAAGGAAAGTTTGTAACATCCAATGATCTTTCTGTTACCATAATAGGAGGGACAAGAAAATTTACACCCTTCAAGCTGGATCCTAAACAAGTTACGAATTAATTTGACACAAATATATCTTACCATAATGAACAAGCACACAAACCTGATAAAATCTAAGTCACAATAGCACTGTGCAAGAGTAGGGTAAAACTGAAAGATGAACTGTATAAAAAAAAAGGTATACTGAAATTAAAGCAGAGTATGAATGATCTTAAACATTTCCATAGAGTGGGAGAATTACCACAAACGTAAATCTAGCAAAATTAGCATACAAAGTGGGAATAATTTCAATGTACTTCTTCTCATGAGCTTTCCCAATAGCTTCATCATATATCAACTGAGCTGCTTCAATATTTCCCTGAAGGAATAGAAAATAATTTTATACCAATTATTATTCAGTACAAACTAATAATAATACATCTGGCACCCTATTAGATGAAACTTTACAGATCTGGGAAAGTTTGTCCAAATTGTTTCTCTCAAACAAGCAAAAAGGTACTGAGGTGGCGGATTCTATTTTTCTGTGCCACTCAAGCAATTCTTGCAACCAACAGTTCTTGCTAATTGGCAAGATGAATGACAAATTTGCCAGTGTTTGAATGGAAATGACGACAGAATCCAAAATAAGTTTACGACAAACTATAGAGAGTTTGGCAAGTATGCTTGAAAAGTAGTAAGCAATGGCTGCGACGATGGAAAAGAGGAGAAATTCAACACTAAAATGAAGAAAGAAAACCGTGAAGTGGTTGGTTTGTTTGATGGCAAGTAAATTAAAGCTAAAATACTAGAAATGGAAGAACTCCAAGCTAAAATTAAGAAAGAGAACAAAAATGATCTATAATCAGAAAAAGAAATAGTACTAAAAGGAAATATGCACTTAACCAAAGAAGACCTCCTAAAACAAGGAAGCTAGAGAAATGCATACCAAACGCTTCTCCATGTTGGCTCTTCTGTTTAAAGTCTCGATATCAAAAACTACAATGTCTTCACCACATTCAACAAAAGGTGGAGAGCGGGCACTAATGGCATCACCAATTTTCTCTTTAAACATCGTATAATACATGTGGAATGCTGGAACTCTCTGATTACAAATAGAGATGTTTGCCTTTAAAAAGTTTTCAAAATATGCAAACAAGAGATAATGAAAACAACGAAAGAAATTAATCATAACAAACAGGAATGTATTGAAAAAATATACATGTGGCTGTAGTCTGTGTACTTCAAAATGAATATATATTATAATGAATTATCAATCCTACATGATATTTATGGTGCTGTTTGACGTATTCTTCAATTGTATTATTGTCCATAATTAACCATGGCTGGAGCCTGGAATGTGCATTCTTGAATCATCTTGTGCAAATCATGACTGGAATTTCCAGAAACAGTTTCATCCTTAAATCATTTCCAATGCAGGCAGTGAACACTATTTGAAGCTAAAAGTTTCAATGACATTGGTATCTCATAGTAAAATTGGCTACAACCTGATTGTAGTTGAAGTATCACGGTAATAAAATTCTGAAAACTAAGCATTACAAGTCACTGCATACAAAATGGGCAAAAACTTATAATGATGCTACTCAAGATCTAGCACTTTTTAGACATAAATACCAATATGACCACGTACAAAGAGCAGTTTCTTGAATGCAGACATAATTGGTAAACTTCTTACCTTTAAGAATACATTAACTGCTCTTTCAAGCGTATAATTTGCTATCTCCCTACCACCTTTACCATCCACGAAATCCACATATCGAACCCAAAATTCCAAGTAATTAGCACAAGGAATTAAACACCTTTCATAAAGTTTTACAGTCTGTATGGATAAAATGGAGAATTTAGATGATAATCAGAATGAAAAAGAAATAGGTACTGAAGCATGATAGTATGTACCCAATCAAAATTTCCTTTATCCTCAACAAAATTAAGATAATCATGCCAATTTTCCAGCTGAAACTCATTCAATGGCTTGACATGAAAATATGGCCTCCGTATATGAGCCTCAAAACAGCTTATAGCTTTATCAATTTCACTTGATTTCTGATACAACATCTCACCCAGTGATAAATATTTCTTCAGATATTCAGGACCTGAAAGGCCTTGTTCAGGAAGGTCTGCAACATTTGCAATCTCCACACATCTGTATTCCTTTACATATGCCAATTCAGAGTTAAATGCATCTTCTGGTGATGTTGTTGCAACATTGTGGAATCCCATCTCTTCTTCTAATAGAGCGACTAATTTTCTAAAACTGAAAACATCTAATAACTTCTATATAAGCATAGGTCACAATAAAGATGGTAATTCAATACTACAATACAGAACACGTGCACACAGACTCACAAGGAAAAACAAATGCTACAATACAAGCAAGTTTCCTAGGCATTTGATAGGGAAAAGAACAAGATGAGAGCAAAGAATTCTTACTTGGAATGACAATGATGATAGAAACATAACTGGAGTGACAGAGTTAACATAAGAGATTTTCAGCTTTTTAACGAAATTTTAATAACCTTTCAAGCAAACAATGTTAAAGAAAGAACAAGATGATATTAGCTAACATAATAAAATATGTAATCAAACTTCTGTTCAAATCTCACCCAATAGGAACATATTTTTCGCACCTTTTATGGTAACTACAATTGCCAAATATGTAACCGTATAAACGAGTGCGAAGATAAGTATGAAATTACCATTTTACAACAAAAGCAAAATAACCACCAAAAGAAAAACCAATCAATTTCACTAAATTAACTGATGGGACAACAAAAATCTGCCATACAACTATACCTGGGCATGGACCGGGCTCGGGTCGGGTCACTGAGTGAGTGCGTTAAACCACACCCATACATATATATTCGGGTCAATATACATGACCAAGCCCGACCCGAGCTCGGGCCGGGTCAACCCGAAGGTATTTATTTCTATCACCACTAAAAGTTTGTTATTATACATTTCACATTTACTTAATCAAAAATTATATATATATCTTTTAAAGTGAACATATATTTACATTTTAATAATTCAATGACCGAATTATTTATATTTTCATTACCCCAAATTTAATGAAATTACCTTTTGAATGTTAATTAATTAAAAAGATTATTAAGATCTTCTACAAAATAAGCTTTTAATATAAAAATCCAAAATATCAAGTTTGCCATATAATTTGAAATAATATAAATACTATATAAAATGCTAAAAAAACTTTAGTTCCAATTATGCTATTACAATATGGAATTACAATAATAAAAATTGTGAGCTATAATATATTTTTCAAAATATAAAAACTCAAATCTAAAGTCGGGTCAGGGCCCCGATGTTCATGCACAAGCCCGAGCATGAATATGGTCAGGCCGGGCCGAGCCAGGTTAAAGGAATTATATGAAAATTTTATTGCAACCCAAGCCCTAAACTTTTTAGGTCGAGTCGGGTCGAGCGGATCCCCAGGCCCGTGCTCAGGTCTACATACAACGAAAAATAATAAAACATCATAGATAAGTTCATAGATTGGATACCAATAATACCAGGCTTATACCTCTCATAATAGCTCTGCAGCCTTCTTGTTGGAAACTTCAGAGTCATAAGGTAAATATGTGCTAGTCGACTCCATTGCTTTTGTGAATATTCGAATTCAATATATTTATCCCATAGGAGATGGCATAAGTAATCCTTATCAATAAAGGATAACCCTCTCTCAAACAGTCTGTAATATGATATGCAGGTTAAAAATGTCCTCGTAACTTATCTAGCAATTTCAGGTAGTAAATCATATCACAACACTAATAGGATATGGTATCATGTCATGCCAATCGTGAAGTGATCCTGCTTCTAGAAAGAGACAGAAGTTCAAGAAAATAAATTCTTGCTTGGCAAGCATTCATCGCTACAAATGAAAATACCGCAAAAATGTGTAAAGAATACAAATAGTATTGAAACGAAATACACAACACACACAGCTTTCTATATATGTGTGCATATTATATTGAGAAAGAATAGACGGCAAGAACAGTTCATGTGAGCGAAACAATAATAAGAGTGCATAGACGAACTTCCAATAAATGAGGTTTTCTGAATAAGCAAAACTTTCATGGTGATTCACGTGATAACACCACCAATAAAATGCCATCTCCTCTTTAATTTTTTTTAATTCCTACAAATGACAATGGGCAGGCATTGTTTCCATTATGATCAAGAAATCAAGTAAACTGACAAAATGTCCCAATAGTTGCTTTTACTCATTTCAAAAATCTGTTCTATCAATTATTAGGGTGCCTTGCTCTATCAAAAAAAAAAATATTGGGGTGGCTTGAGTAGTAATGATCTTATGAAATGAAATGTTAGAAGTCTGAACAAGGTATATTTCAGTTCCAAAAGGAACGACAAAGTCAAAACTTAGTATAAAGGAAGCACATCCTAATCTTTTTTGGCAATATCAATAACTACATGCATGATGAGTCATGCCCATCTTACAAAAAAATGTAAGATCCTGTGTGTAATGCAGAGTCCTGATCTTATCATGAACATAAAAAAAATCACCATTACTTCATCTTCTTTTATAGATCCTGTTATACAATGAGCTGTGCATCACTTGATCACACATTTAAATAAGGAATTACCTACGAATATCTGCAGGTTCCTCATATGACAATATAGAAAAGCTACAATAGCTGACCCAGAGATGAACAGAATATGGTGCTGCCTTCACTGCCCGTTCATAGACTTCCTCCACATCATTCGTAGTGCAGAGACGAGCCTTATGCCCGGCGTACCTTGTCCAGAAACCATAGCATAAAGGAAACTCAGATAAAAAGGAATTATAGACAAGGCTGATCCTTTGTATGTCATCCTGTATAAACATGCAAAACAATAAGTGTGGGCCACATGCTTATCCATCAAAATAGAGTGTGCAGCATTCTGTCATTGGAATGCTGAAAACATTAATAAAAAGCCTCAATGCTTAAACACCACCACCCCACCCCTGCTCCTCTGCAAGTCAACAGCATCCCAGTACATTCTTGCACATAGCATAAGCAATGCAGGAAATAGAAGAATCAGAAAACATCGAGAATACGTGCAGCAAAACTGAAGAAAAATTTCATGTCCACCATATGACTTTAGGATATTTTCCATAAAAAGACAGGCGCCATCAAACTCATTTCTACTCCAAACTGTTAAGAATGTACAATCTAAATGATAGTTAAGCGTAGCATCATAGTTCATTCTGCTTACACGCCACCATATTTTATGTAACTATCAAAAAAACAAAAAATTATGTTTAAGCTCTAGTCCTACTGTAACGAAGATACAAGACAACAAGGAAGGACAAGAGAGGGAAACCTTATTAAGGCCATGTTAGTTGTTCTTAGGTACAAATTATAATAATTTACTGTGACTACAAGTAATTTTGCAGATAATATGAGAAATATGTAATCCATAGGACTGCAGTCATATCTAGAAACTTTGACTTACTGCTGATGTCTCCTCAACCTCTTTTACAAGTAGCATCCAACCATTGAAATTAGCTTGGTTGCTCTTCACTAGTGCTTGAATTCTGTCTCCTATAGTGTCAACTGCACAAAAGAAACAAATGCATTGAGCATTACATTGGCCCTAAATAACTGCTGCAAGCTCTTTGAGCTATGTTGGAAGTATAAATAAGGACTTCAGGTCTCAACATTGAAAAGTTTTTTTTTTTTCACCAAAACAAAATGTTCTCTTTTTTTTTTTTGAAAAATGGAAGCCATATGGTGGACGTAAAAATTTTCTTCAGTTTGCTACAAGTATTCTCCACGTTTGCTGATTCTTCTCTTTCCTCTGAGCTATGTTGGAAGTATAGATAAAGATATCAGGTCTCTAAATAGAAAAGTTAGTAAGAACCTTTCACTGATCCATATAAACTTCATTTTTAATTGGCAAAAAGAATCCACTTTTAAGCATTTCCGTTTTTCTTCAATTATACCTTAAGGCTTCTGCAGAATACAATCTTTAACTGCAAACATCTATGTCTTCGTTCTATGAATATCATCATTAATTATCAGCATAACAAATAATATATAAAATAGAATTACATTATTTAAGTGACATTTGAATCAATAAATAACAATGCAAAATAACTATAATCTCAATTTTGGCATAGTTAGTATTTTCCCAACTGCTTTGGGTCAAACTTTTTCAGCTGTAATTTCAATCCAAAGCAGCACATTCTACTAGTTCTAGCATATTCAATTTTTATTCTACCTTTTCCTGCGAATGCTATCCAAATCTTAACTACACCATCCAAACTAATTTTAAATACATGTTTTTTTATAGAAATTTTAAATAGATGTAAATCTTATACTCTCCCTAGAATAATTGTTTAATACTTCTATGCATTCTATTCTTAGCACACATCTATCACAACATTCTCGTTTCTAGAGCTATAATTTTTCTGATTAGTTGTTTGACTCATTTCTTACTACACAATATTTATATCCATATATTTCTGCTCAAGTCTTTATTATACTCATTATCATAATGCTCCAGACATTCTATTGCATTTTATTAACTTAATTTTAACTAAACTAAGAAATTTCTCAACTATATACGCATTCCTTTCTATCAAAAATCAAAACATTTAAAAAATAATCAATTTTCCTTAAACTGTAGCACCTAGATATTACTTACTTGTCTACCATCATTAATCTCCAAACATTAATTTCACCTTCACTGAAATCGTGAATAACGTATTCAACTTTCTTCCATTAAGTCAGTATGTAGCTTAAATCACTCCATCTATTATTTTGACTTTTCATTTACCCTAAACTTGATAAATATATGCCATATTATTCAAACATTTCATTTACCCCTAGTGAATATCCCCTATTATCTTTTAATATATGAATTAAACACGTTGATAATTAACATTAATAGATAGCACATTGACATTTCATAAATCTAAATATGTACATACATAAACACTCTATTACTACTATACATAAACACTCTACATACATTAAACATTTCATATATGAGGACTGAGATACTTGGGTCACTCTACTACTTCTAATACTAGCGAAAATAAGGCGCATAAAGCCAG